>JADRCD010174846.1:0-10507 GCA_019843815.1 Montemys delectorum | reverse complement strand
GGGGGCGCGGCGGCCCCAAAGAGCGGGGGCGAGCGGCGCTGCGGGGCCGTGGGAGGAAGCGCTGTGCCCGGCCTGACGGCGCTTGTTGAGCCACACCCGCGGGTTGTCGGAGACGTTGCCGGTGCCTGTCAAGGCCCCTCCATCTTGAAGAAAGAGGCCGCAGTTCCGCCACCGCAGGGGCGGCAGCTGCGCTCATGGCGTTCAGTCCCTGGCTTACGGAGGAGGCCGTGTGGGTTCCTCAATGACCTTTATCCTCTAAAAAATTAGAAGCAGCTACCAAATTAATTAAAAAACAAGTTAAAAATAGCCATTTAAAACCTTCTACCTCCCCTTCAAATATGAACAGGCAGACGCTAATCACACAACTGGAAATCAAGCTTGGGATAGGGATATGCTTTGGGGGCAAAGTTGCTTTGCTGTTGATTAGCAAACAGACTTTCAAATTAATCAACAGACTGGTTACACATTGCAAGTTTTTGAGAAGGTGAATCAGATTAATAATAAAGGGGAGATAAGCAAGAATCTTACAAAAATTGTACAGGGCACCATAGAGCCATTTTCTGACTTTGTGGCTAAATTAGTAGAAGCTACAGAGAAAATCTTTGGTGATCCAGATGCAGCCATGCCACTGATCTAACAACTAGTATATGAACAGTGCACTAAGAAATGCTGAGCCGCCATTACTCCATATAACTAGAGGCTTGGATAAAGGTATGTAGAAAGCTTGGAGGCCCACTAACCAGCACATGGAAGCAGCTACCGTGATTCAGCTGAGTAAAAACAAATAAATACCCTTTGGCAGCTAGCACAAGTGGGCTGCGAGTGGAAATATCCTGGCTTGTATAAATTTCCATACAATCCTCAAGGACAAGACATCATAGAACGGGCTCACCGCATGCTGAAATCTTATCTAATAAAACAAAAAGGGGGAGTCAAGGAGGTTCTACCCTTAGTGCCACGAGTATAGCACTATTTACTCTTAATTTTTTAAATCTGGATAGTCAGGGCCATTCGGCTGCTGGCCGCCATTGCTTAGAGCCTGATAGGCCAAAAGAAATGGTCAAGTGGAAGGATGTCTTGACTGACCAATGGAAGGGCCCGGATCCTATCTTGATAAGATCCAGGGGAGCTGTTTGTGTTTCCCCACAGGAAGAAAACAACCCATTCTGGCTGCCAGAGCGATTGCCTCATCACAGAAGATGGCTCCCCAGAGAATATCATGGCAGATTCCTGTCCTCATCATGGCTCTCCAGAATATTAGATCTGTCCCTGGCTCAAGGATTTACTAAATTTTCCTCCTAGATTTCTTCAGCCTTTTCTTTCCTTAAGGGATGGGTGGGAATTGGCCTATTTAGTGTTGCCTTGTGTGCTGGCTTAGTGTTTCTTCTCTGAATGATTTGCAAGCTCAGAGCCTAACAAAAACGTGACAAGGTAATAATTGCCCAAGCATTTGCTGCACTAGAACAAAGAGCCTTTCCCAATATTTGGCTCAACATGCTAAAAACAAAATAAATACTTAAAAGCTAATGGTCAACGAGACTTAGCTCTTACACCCTGTGGGGTCTTATCCCATTGCACATGAGAGAGTGAGCCAAACTGCCATATGTCCTCGAGGCCCGCTGCCTTTGGCCCCTACGACGGGATTAGGCTGATGCCATAAACCAGGAGCACACCAATGAGTAGTGATCCAAAGGATCCCACCGATCTCTTGGTGCTGGTAATGGATAACACATCGGCTAGCCTAAGACACGGGGCATTGGCCAGAGCCTATCATTTAAAACAAAAAGGGAGAGATGTCGAGAGCTGCGGTGAGCGGTGATAGTCAGCAGATGGCGCTGACATCTGGTGGTGCTCTCCCAAGTTTACAGGTAAATTGCACAGGTGCTAAGGGCCAGAGAGTGCCAAGTCACAGCCTATCCCGGGGCGTCTCATGAGGTAATGAGCAAACAGCCGATCAAAATGAACACGCCACTCCAGGGCATATATAAACAGTGCCTTTTTCGGGGTCTGGGGTCGCCCTCTTGAAGATGTAATAAACGGTTGCTGCAGAAGGATCCTGTGTGTCCACGTGTTCTTGCCGGCGAAAAACTTGCGTGGACTACACTTCTCCAGCACAGACGTCATATCCAGCACTCCCATGTTTGGCTGACTCTATATGGTTGCTGGGATTGAACTTGGGTCCCTAGGCTTCCATGTGGCCAGGACTTCACTGACTGAGCTGCTTCCCCAGCACATTGAGTGTAAGGGCACGTGTGTACACATGTGTGGATGTATATGCGCTGGGGAGGCAGAAGTGTATGGGACCCAGAAGTTGATGGAAATCTTCTGTAACAACTATTTTATTTACTGGGAAGGTTCTCACATTGAACCCCAAGCTTACAGGTTGATCTAGTCTATTTAACCTTATCTCAGGGATCTCCATCTTTTTGTCCTGAGCACAGAGATACAAGTAGGACACCAGGCCTGCCCACTCTTGGATGCACTCTAGCAATCTGGACTGGGGTTTTCATGCTTGTTCACACAAGCATTTTATCTACCAAGCCTCACAAGGAGTCCACAGTTTTGAGTTTTGTGCCATTTCTTTGTTATATGAGACAGGGTTTCACTCTAGCCCCAGGATAATCTAGAAGTCTCCATGTAGCCCAGCTTGTAATTGAACTCATAAAAATTCTCCTGCCTCAGTCTTTCAAGTTCTTGGATTACAAATCTCAACTATCGTGTCTGCTTTCAACATGCCATAGAGACACTTCTAGGCCATCCAGACCTGGTGGCATGTGGCCCAGACATTGGGATGCTCTGTTGTCCCTGCATAAGAGGTGAGTCATTCCCTGATGTCTTGCAGACTCTCAAAGACTGATGTAAAAAACAGCCACTGCCTTCCTGTCTGTCCTGCTACTCACTCCTGAAAATTTCAAGATGCCGAGTACTATTGTCAATGTGAATACTTCCTGTTGCAAGGCAGACCTCTGTAATGCAGCCATTCCCACTGGAGGCAGCACCTGGACCATGGCAGGGGTGCTCCTGTTCAGCCTGGGCTCAGTCCTCCTGCAGACCTTGCTGTGATGGTCCTTCCAACGACCCCACCCTTGTCCTTTTATCCTCATGTGTAAGCACTGTGTACTGGAGCCCTCTAGGGATAACTTAAGCTCTAAGATTAGGATAGTGTGTGGAACACCTTGTTTCAACTTTATCACCCCTGTTAGGCAGATGCCCCACTCCTCTCTAGGGCTTTCAGATGTGTACTTCCTGGAATGCCATTTTGTTGTGGCTCGCTACTCTTTGCCATGGAGGCACGTGGCCAGCAAAGGGAAGAGGCAGAATTCCAAGATATTATGGCATCACCATCCACATATAAGTTTCTGGGGTCCTGCTGGATTCCCACGTGTGCTGCTCAATGTCTCCCTGTTGAGTCCAATAAATGCTTTGTTCTCTTAGCCAAGATCTCAGTTTGCTATATAGAGTCTACCAAGCCCTGCCTGCCAGTCACATCTCTGCCCTTCCAGCCAGCCACACTAGCCAATTCATGTTAGCCAGCTCAGAGTAGGGGACCACTTGGTTTGGGTGATGCTGGGGGAAGAGAGAGGGTTTCCCCACTTCCAAAGAGCACTTGCTTGTGGTGGGGAAACCCACCAGATGATCTGTCAAGGATTGGTAGCCCTGTCAGATTCTTTTACTCCTGAGGTGGAAGCCATTTCCTGCAGCGCATCGTGGCTTGGTTCAGAGCAAACCTAGCCTCACACTGCCTCTCCTGGAATCCTAGTCTATATTGGAGGCCCCCAGTGGGAAGGCATGACTTGACCTATTAACAACCTAGGATCCATCATTGCTCTATATTTTTGGCCTTGAAAACTTGCTGCCCCAGACATGACCAGATCCTGTGTAGTAAACATCACAGGAGTCCTCACAGATATGGACAACACCCTGGAAACGTGGGTGCTATGAACATTACTCCCTGATCTGGAGGTCCTGAAGATTGTTTCAAGGTCAAGATCTTTGAGTTAGAAGTAACACTCAACCAGGGAAGCCCTGGTCCCTACAGCCTTCTCCCCTGGGACAGGCATAGATCCAGGAATGTGGCCATGGTGCCGGTTGAGACATGAGACTTGAGTCATGAGTAGGGATTCCAGAACTTTCTTCCATATTCAGCCTTGATTCTGTGGCAGTCTCTTCTGGCCTCTGCTTCTAAGTGCTGGGTTTGCAGGTATACACTTACTACCACCCTGGCCATTCCCTTTATGTTGCAAAAGGCAGACTGCCCACAGCCTCACTGACTGAGGCCCTCAGGCCCTGCAGGAGAGCTGGCCCCAATGGCATGGGCACAGGTAAGCTAGTCCTGACTCTTGCCAGTTGAAATAGGCAGAAGAGCTGGCCCTGACACCCACCTGGACAAAGCAGGAGAGCTGGCCTTGGTAATTGAGTGTGGGAGAGCTGGGGGGATGTCCAACACAACTAACTTCCAGGGCCAGATCCAAGTGTTAGAGTTGGCTCACTCCAACATCTTCCCCATCTATGAACGGCTGGTGCACATGAAAGTGCTGGTCCTGGAGATCCAAAGCTACAGGATCTCCATGACACAGGGCAACAGCATCAGAGAGAAATTCTGGCACAAACCCAGTATTGATAGTGTATCAGAAGCCGCAGGTCTCCAAGCAGAGCAATGACTCATTGTACTGATCATCTGTGAGCAAAGATCAAATAGGCTATACTGTGTTTGAACAAAAGAATATATTGTGTGGCACACTGTGCTGCACCACAGCTATAATGTCCAGATATTTTTCTTTAATTTTTCTTTAATTTTATTTTTATGTTTGGAGGGGGAGTTTTCAGGGGTAGAGGATGGCTATGGAGGGATGGGGAGATGAGTGGAATTTAAGTGTATGATGGGAAATTCACAAAGAATCAATAAAAAGCTTTATTTTTAAAGTTTGTACTGTACACTTAAAAATGTATGATGCAGCTGAGTGGAGTAAATGCAATTAAAACAAGGGAATACACCAGATTTCCTCAAGAATAAGAGCTGTGCCAGGCAGTGGTGGTGCACATCCTAATCCCAGCACGTGGGAGGCAGAGGCAGGCGGATTTCTGAGTTCAAAGCCAACCTGGTCTACAGAGTGAGTTCCAGGACAGGAAAAAAAAGGAATAAGAGCTGCCTATGTGTCTATGAAGCCCTGGTTTTGTACTTTGTACACACACACACACACACACACACACACACACACACAACTTCTCTAATGTACATGCATTGTGGTTCTTCCACAGATCAATTTCTTAGGTTATGAGAAACAAGTACATTCAGAAATCCAAAGGTATTCACCATTTTCAGGTTTTCATATCTGGAGACATCTTTAATATGTGTCAATTTTTTTTTATCTCAAAATGTGAGATCATAGCACAGGCCTTAGGGATAAATGAGAGCTGGTCCATGTGGCTGCTAGCCAAACATAGCCTAATGCTGCCCACAAAACGCAGGCTGTGGTTAATTATGTCTGCTTCCAACCCAGCATCAGTTGGGCAGGTCTTTACACACCTGTGTCTTGGCCATAGCTGTCTTGAGTAACACACAAGTAGAGGGAAAATAGGGTCTTGTGTACCTAGATAAACACCGGAGAAGCCAGAAAAGTTAAACACACAGCTTACCTCTCCTGAAGTGCCAGGAATGGATGGAGTTCATGTAGGTCACAACCTGGTGATCTTTTGCTGTCTGATGAGCCTGGCTTGGCCTGCATTTAAAATCTTGACCATTGCTTATAGGTTATAAAATTCATCCTTGTGGCTGGGCAGTGATGGTGCACTCCTTTAATCCCAGCACTTGGGATGCAGGTGGATTTCTGAGTTCGAGGCCAGCCTGGTCTACAGAGTAAGTTCCAGGACAGCCAGGGCTACCCAGAGAAACCCTGTATTGAAAAACCAATAATAATAATAATAATAATAATAATAATAATAATAATAATAATAATTCATGCTTGTGATAAATATAATTTGTATTTTACAACAGCCTAAGTGACTATCTAATCTTTGGATGAGGCCAACCCTGAGACCCACAGGCATTAAGTTTACCTCAGTCCAGTCATGCTTCCTAGACCTTTATCTTGGGCGTTGTTAATAAGTCAACAAGAAACCATCTTAGGGATGAAGCTATATGTAGAGAACTTCAATGTCAACTTGTCTTAAGCTTTGCTGTACTCATGGGCTGAGTTGACTGTTATCTGAACACTTCTCCTATGTGTGCTGTGCTTAATTAAATATGGTTAAAATAAAATGATCTGGGTCAGACTCTACAAGTCTTAGCCCAGCACTGATACTAAAATCAGTCTCGTCAGAGTTTTATTCATACTTCATACTTATTATTTTCTTGTACCTATTCTAATGTCTACACATGAACACACACACACACACACACACACACACACACACACACACACGCACACACACAGAGTGTAAGTAGAATTAATAGCTAAATAGGATGTAACCTGAAGGTCTTCTTGAATACTGATGTGAGGAAGAACTAGGGCAGAGTTTAGAAACTAGAGGCTAGAGGTTAAAGCATTATAAAGCAGTCCTGGCCAAAGTAGGGTCTAGCTGAGCACTGTCCAAATCTTAAAGGCCATCTATTTTGTGACAGCAACAGCCTGATACCCCATGCCCCCTTTAATCTTCTAGGAACATCCACTGGTATAAAACCAGATCCTTAGTCTTGATGCAGAAAGGAATTTGAGGATGGACCTTGTCTTGGAGTTTCTATCCCTGCACAAATATCATGATCAAAAAACAAGTAGGTGAGGAAGGGTTTATTCAGCGTATACTTACTTCCACGTGGCTGTTCATCACCAAAGGAAGTCAGGACAGGAACTCTCACAGGGCAGGAACTTGGAGGCAGGAGCTGATGCAGAGGTGGTTGAGGATGCTGCTAAATGGCTTGCTTTCCCTGCCTTGCTCAGTTTGCTTTCTTATAGAACAAAAGACTACCAACCCAGGAATGTCACCACCCACATTGGGCCCTTCCTCCTTGATCAACTAATTGAGAAAATGCCTTAGAGCTGGATCTCATGGAGGCATTTTCTCAAGGGAGGCTCCCTTCTCAGTGATAACTCCAGCTTGTGTGCCCAGAACCACAGGATCACAGAGACAGCTTGACTCTGAGGAGTTCTGACACAACCAGGATCACAGGAAGGACTGGCTCCCATCAGATTTAGCAAGGGCAGGTAGCACTAGATATAACCAGATGATGCGAGCAGATGATGCGGGCAAGCATAAGAATATAAGCAACACAAACGAAGGTTACTTGGCATCATCAGAACCTAATACTCCCATCATAGGAAGTCCTGGACACACAATCACATTGGAAAAGTAAGATTCAGATATACAATCAGGTCTCATGGTGATGATACAGGACTTCAAGAAAGACATAAATAGCACCCTCAAAGAAATAAAGGAGAACACAGGTAAACAGCTGGAAGCCCTTCAAGAGGAAACACAAAAATCCCTTAAAGAACTACAGGAAAACACAATCAAACAAGTGAAGGAAATGAGCAAAACCATACAGAATCTAAAAATGGAAATAGAAACAATAAAGAAAACAGAAAGAGAGAAAATCCTGGAGATACAAAACCTAGGAAAGAAATCAGGAGTCGTAGATGCAAGCATCACCAACAGAATACATGAGATAGAAGAGAGAATCTCAGGGGCAGAAGATACCATAGAAAACATTGACACAAAAGTCAAAGAAAACGCAAAAAGCAAAAAGATCCTAACCCAGAACATCCAGGAAATCCAGGATGCAATGAGAAGACCTAATCTAAGGATAATAGGTATAGAAGAGAGTAAAGATTCCCAAGGTAATGGGCCAGTAAATATCTTCAACAAAATTATAGACAAAAACTTCCCTAACCTAAAGAAAGAGAAACTCATAAACGTACAAGAAGCCTACAGAACTCCAAATAGACTGGACCAGAAAATGAATTCCTCCTGCCACATAATAGTAAAAACACCAAATGCACTAAACAAAGAAAGAATTTTAAAAGCAGTAAGTGAAAAAGGTCAAGTAACATATAAAAGCAGGCCTATCAGAATTACACCAGACTTCTCACCAGAGACTATGAAAGCTAGAAGATCCTGGGCAGATGTCATACAGACCCTAAAAAAACACAAATGCCAGCCCAGGCTACTATACCCAACAAAACTCTCAATTACCATAGATGGAGAAAACAAGATATTCCATGGCAAAAACAAATTTACACAATATCTTTCCACAAACCCAGCCCTACAAAGGATGGAAAACATCAAAATAAGGAGCAAAACTACACCCTAGAAGAAGCAAGAAAGAAATCTTTCAACAAAAACACACAAACCTAATTCCACATCTTACAACAAAAACGGCAGGAAGTAACAATTACTTTTTCTTAATATCTTAATATGAAAATTAATATTACCAACATATCTTAATCAATTGAAATCCAAAAACGTGAGGAATTAGAAATTTGTTGATTGTCATCCAATGGTCTCTAATTTAGTAATTGGAGAAATAGGTCCAATAGTATACAATCCATATACACTTTCAGCTTGTTTGTTCGTGACAGTGTCTTGCTGTGTACAACATAATGGTCTTGAGATCTTGCTTTTCCTATCTCAGCCTCTCTATTAGTAGTATTGTTTATTTCATGTTTTTACACTATATTATGGTTTTCAAAAGAGTTTACATATGTGAACAATATTTATATACCCAAGAGTAACGTAGACAATTAAATTGGGAGGGGACTACAGTGTATTCATACACATAAAATAAATAAATAAAATCTTTTGAAAAAAAAAAGAATGCCTGGATGGTAGGATGGTGGTGGCACAGGTGTTTCATCTAAGCACTCAGGAGGCAGACAGAGGCACATCACTGATTTTGAGGCCAACCTGGTCTACACAGTGAGTTCCAGAACAGCCAGAAATATTTAGAAATACTTTTTGTCTTAAGAAAACAAACCAAAACCAAAACCAACCAAACAAACAAAAAACCACAGCCAAAACTAAGAATTCTCGGGTCCCCAGGAAGCCCAGGATTTCCAGAAAGTTGAATAGGAATGAAAGAGCTGATGGCCTTTGTCATTTCTTAAATCCGGAATCCTGAGGCAAAAAGTAAAGGGTGTGAAAGATCAAGTCCTATACTTGCTCATGACTATACCCTGGCTCCCTGGCTCCCTGAATCCAATGCAGAGAAACCTCAGTCAACCTGTAACCCCCAGCCAGCTGTGTGAGATGGACACATGGGAATGTTGTACACTCAGCTAAGTACCTTTCCTAAGTGGCATGCATGTGTGTTTGTGAGATAGCAGCACTCCCTACAGCTACCTCTCCTAGTGTGCACCCCTGGACAAGTTCATTGTGTCCTACTGGGTACCACCAGCACCATGACTGAACAGTGGGGAGCCAAGTCTCCCTTAGTGATCATTAGTGTTGGTCACCATCTAGGGACTCACGTGGATTCCAAACTATTGTGAGGATTTGGTTTGTGTGTGTGCCTGTGCCTGTGCGTGCGTGCGTGCGTGCGTGCGTGCGTGCGTGTGTGTGTGTGTGTGTGTGTGTGTGCGCACGTGTATGTCTAGATGTGCACATCTTTGCATGAAGAAGCCAGTGGAGAGTGTCACAGCCCTCAGAGAAGAATCTACAATGGCATGCCCTGTCTACATAAGCACTGGATCCAAAGTCTGCCCCTCATGTGCTGTGGAACTGGTCTAATACTGGAATCATGTAGACTGGGTTCACAAAATTGCATGAGAATCCACATGTAAGATGCTGCCCCGAGTTGGTGTGGATTGGGAAATAAAGATTCTGGAGGCCAAAGGTTGGCCAATGGGTAGGATTTTAGTATTCTCAGGCTCACAGTAAGAGAGAGGAAGAAGGATTTAGAACTCCCATACTGAGAAAGGAGTAAGGTCCAGGCCTGAGAGGTACAGAAGACAGAGCATACGAAAGATGTAGCCGCCAGGGATGAGTGGCCCCAGCTCCCTTTCTCATCATTGTGACTAGGGCAGCAAAGATAGAATATAGATTTTAGTAATTAATAGCTCAGGAGTATCAGAGGAGAGGTGTTAGCCACGTGGAGCTTTGGGAATGGCCCAACCATTGAACTGTTGAAGGCATATTAAAACATAAGGCTGCATGTGTGTCTTCCATTTGGGAACACAGAACACTGGGGCAAGGAACTCAGGGCACTGAAACTGGTCCATTTGTGTAGGATTTATCACCTACTGCAGCACTTATGATTATCTGCTGAGCCGTCTCTCCAGTCCCATAAATATTTGCTGAGTTAGTTACTTTTGTAATGTTGTGGTAAGATCATGACCAAGGCAACTTTCACAAGAGTTTATATGGAGCCTTATAGTGTCTGAGGGTTAGAGTCTATGACCATCATGGCTCAGAGCATGGCAGCAGCCAGGTAAGGGTGGAGCTGGAGCAGTAGCTGGAGCTTATATTTGATCTACCAGCATGAGGCAGAGAAAGCTAATTGGGAATGGTGTGG
>JADRCD010174845.1:0-16726 GCA_019843815.1 Montemys delectorum | reverse complement strand
CTCTCTCTCTCTCTCTCTCTCTCTCTCTCACACACACACACACACACACACACACACACACAGTATAGGTACAATAGAACAGAGAACAACATGGCAGACATTTGGATTTTCCTTTTGCACTAACATAATATGACATATTCTAGGCTCAATTGCAGACAAACCCTTTATGCTCTGACACATAGTTCTCTTTAAAATATTACACGATAGATATTTTTAGATTCATAACCAAGCATTTTTTTAGAGTTTAAAAGTTGTTAGTTACACTTCAAAAATTACTAGAACTTCTTGTTCCCTCTCCCCACTGTTGGGCATTTCATCTAAAAGGCCCCTCCCTTTGAGTCCTGAGTGTCTCTCACCTCCCAGGTCTCTGGTACATTCTGGAAGGTCCCCTCTCCGCCTTACCTTTAGAATTTGCCTATTTTCATTATTTCTGCTGGTCCTGAAAGCTTCAGTCTTGTCCTCTCCCTCTCCTACCCTACCCCTTCGTACCTGATCTTGTTCCCTCTTTACCCTCTCCCTCCCCTCTCCCATCCAGGTCCCTCTTTCCCTCTGCCCCACTTGCCCCCCTGCTGTGAAAGCCTTCTTCTCACTCCCGAATGGAACTGAGGCATCCTCACTTGGGCCCTTCAGCTTGTTAACCTTGAGTTCTGTGGGTTGTATCCTAGGTATTCTGTACTTTTTGGCTAATATCCACTTATTAGTGAGTCTATGTGAAATGGGGTTACTATCCAACAGTCAACAACTCTGACCCAGAATTGTTCCTGTCTAACAGAACTGCAGGGACAAAAAATGGAGAAGAGACTGAGGAGGCAGTCCAGTGACAGACCCAAATTTGGATCCAGCTCAAGGGGAGGCTCCTAGGCCTGACACTATTACTGATGCTGTGGCCTGCTTGCGAACAGGAGCCTAGCATGGCTGGCTTTCAAGTGGTCCAATAAGCAGATGAAAGAAACAGATGCAGATGCTTCCACCCAACCAATGGACAGAAGCCAGGGACCCCTGTGGTTGAGTCAGGGAAAGGCTGAAAGAAGTCGAGGAAGGAGCTGTGGCAGGACTTTCCCTATCCATTTCCATTAGGGCAGCAGGAGGTATGTGACTGAACAGGGAAAAGGGACTCAGAGCTAAGAGTTGCCGAGACAGAGAGAGTCTCGGGAGAGAGAAGAGGAAGGCCAACATGGAGGCGAACGTCAACCAGCAGGGCTTTGACCAGCCACAGGTAGTTATGATATCATAAGGTTAGAATAATTGGGATAAAGCTTTTATCACTCTTAATTGGTTCTGAAATTGTTGCATTAGTACCTTGTAAGTTGAGAATTTATTGATATATAAATCTGATTGGTTAATTATAAGATTCAAGAGTACTGATTTTTTTTACTGAAATGTGAGCCCACGGATGACAGAGAGGGAACGAGTGGTTCCAGGGACAAGTGAGCCAGACTCTACCAGGGCTAGTTGGAGAGAGTTGTGGGCAGCATGGTCTGGCCCCATTGGGGAATTGGCAGGTTGAGATAAGCCGGAACACAGAAAGTTGGCAGGGTTTTTTTGTTTGTTTGTTTGTTTGTTTTTTAATATTTCCCGCAACAGGACAGCCCCATAGGAAGACCAGCAGTCTTAACTAACCTGGACCCCTGAGATCTCTCCGACATTGAGCCACCAACCAGGCAGCATACACCAGCTGATATGAGGCTGTCAACATATATACAGCAGAGGACTGATGGGTTTGGACTCAGAGAAGATGTGCCTAACCTTCAAGAGACTGGAGGCCCCAGGAAGTGGGGAGATCTGCTGGTGTGGGGTTTGAGAGGGTGGTGATAGCCTTGTGGAGATCGGGGGAGAAGGTACGGGATGTGGAACAGTCAGAGGATTGACTGGGAGGAAGGTAAAAGCTGGACTGTAAAAAAGGATTAAGTAAAAAAAAAGTAAATAAAGATGGTATGTAAGTTTAAGGAAAAAAATAATGAAAAAGTTGTTAGTACTTCTTGTTTAATTCATTTAAATTCTCAACTTTATTTTGTTTTCAAAATTGTTTGCATTTGAAAAACTAAGGATCATCTCTACCAAATAAAGAGTTGGAAGACTGGGACACTTGGCAGCTTGCTGATGACCACAAAGTGCCTTGTTCTTTTCAAATGGCTTGTGAAGATGAATTATTTCAATGCAATTTGCAAGCCTCTTGTCTTAACATCTGCCGATCTGTACTGTATGGAGTGAAAGGAATCTAGTGTATATTCCTCAAGCCTTTGTAGATATTTAATATCAACGAGTCCACAAGCTGAAAAACAAACATCTCTGGCAACATGCTTTTTGATTATATTCTTCCCCTCCTTAATTAAATACATGTTGTATTTTAGTTTTTATATTCCAACTTAATGTTTATTTATATTGTATTTTAAAGATAAATTGTTTCAGTGTATCAGAATATAAATATAGAATAATAATGAAAAGGATGGAAGTTGCAAATATAGGAAACTTCCAAAATATGATGCTATTTTCTTATGCAAAAGGTCATATTTTCTTCCTATAAATATTTTAGGAATGTGAACTATTTGAAGTTTATATAAGTATAATAAATAGAATTTTAAATTAAAAGCTAAAATCAAACTGTATAGTTTTCATTTAATCTCTCTCTCTCTCTCTCTCTATATATATATATATATATATATATATATGAAAATACAAAGCCTATGTATTATTCAAGTGACTCTTACACAGTAGTCAAATATTAGTGGGTTGTGTAACATAGATAGGCAAAGTAGAATAAGCAAAATAATCCTTAATGTAAAAAAGTACAATGGAATATTTTATGGATTCACTATGATGACCTAGTATTTAAAATTTACCTGACCCAAACATGGTGATAGTTGATAGGGTGTGAATAATATATCCAAGGAAAAGTATAACTGAACAGTGATCATCAGTTCATTCAAATATTAATTATTCTCATTCTTCCCCCATGATGTAGTGATTCTCCTTAACCTGTGTGACAGTCTAACTATTCTGATTCCTCAGTCGGTGCAGAGTTTCTAATAGTTCTTTCTCAATACAATTCAGCCCATTTCACTGAGTGTGATTTGGGTTGTGTCTGTCACTAAAATTTGAGCACATTAGAAGGTGACCCCCTTTTCTAGAGCAAATATAACCTAACTTTGGGAAAGGATTTCCATAGAAATTCAGCAATGTAGGTATTTCTATGATAAAGATAAACAAATAAAGATGGTATTCTTGTCCTTGAATACTTAATGACAGAAATATAAATGAAAGCCATCTAATGAGACAAATTTATCTTATATAAGTAAATGATTCACAGAAGACGAAGTCAGTGAAATGTGTACTTTCTGTTGACTTAGTGGACATGGCTTGTGTCCCGTATGTGTTAATCCAGTGAGGAGTGGATGCACACTAGGCAAATGTTAGTGAAAATGAGACATCTGACACTGCAAAACTCAAAACTTTACTAGACATTGCCTACATCTCCATTTATATAATTTTATTTTGGGCAGACCTTTCTTCATTCTGTCTTTTGACAAAAATCCCCTGGATATTTGCTCTGTTGATTATACTTAATTCCCCAAGTGAAGGTTAGATGTTGTTTAAAAATTATTACAAAGCCTAGAAATACTCTACAAAAAGTCACTTAAGGTAAAATTTAACCAGTAAAGAAGCAAAATCCCAGAGTTTCCTTTTAAACCACTGAAGACTTGTTACATAGAAGACTTTAGAGTACTTATAAAGTGAACCAGGCAGTGGTGGCACACGCCTTTGATCCCAGCACTCGGGAGGCAGAGGCAGGTGGATTTCTGGTCTACAGAGTGAGTTCCAGGACAGCCAGGGCTACATAGAGAAACCCTGTCTCGAAAAACCAAAAAAAAGAATACTTACAAAATGATTAAACTATTCTACTTTGCTGCAGTTTTCACCTCTACTTGCCATCTTACAGTTACAGATACACAGCATTATCTTAGGAAAGATCATCACAGGATGAAAAATTTAATATAAGATTGCATTCAAGTGAGACTAGACTATAAAGCAAGATTCATACCTATTAATGCACTTTAAAATGTGGTATCTTGAATTATCTGAGTATTTAAGAAAATGTAGTCAACCAGTTATGTCCTTTCCCAACATTTGCTCTCCACACAAGTATACATAGAATTTCAAAGATTAGCAAATTAACATGTCATTGATCCTTTAAATAGTAATTGGCTTTCATTATTACAGTTATTTAGCTTACATATTTAAGTAAGAGGCATTCTCATTCACACAAAAAGAAACATGTAATGATACAAGGTAAAATTCATATGAAGGCAGAAGGCTAACTTAAAAGCCTACATTGTACTTCTACGAATTTAGAAAAGTTTAAAAAAAGATAGTGTTTTGTATTTATCCAAACCACCAAAGTTAATCCAAGAAAAGATAAACAATCTATACATGAGTACATAATAAATAAAGAGAGCAAAACACTGAGAAAGAACTTCTCAACTTAAAAAAGCCTAGGCCTCGATGGATTTACAGAAGAGATCTAGGGACTTATAAATAACATCTATAACCATAATCCTTAAATTATTCTGAAAAAAATAGAAATAGAGCACTTCTAAACACCTTTCATGATACTAGCATTGTTATAATATCAAAGTCAATTAAAAGCATAACAAAATTTGAAAACTACAGGTCAGCACCCCTGATGAACATAAATACAGATATTTCCAGTAAACTATTTGTGTTAGGTTGAGACCTAGTGTGCTTTCTTCTCCCTATTTTAGTTTACCATTGCCATTGTTCAGCTCAGCATATGGGAGGCTTTGGAGAGAGGATAGAAAATAGGGAATGAGGAAATTTTGTTAAAAACTAGAACAACAATAAAAACCCTTGAAAATTGAACTCAGAAATACTCAAAAAGATCATCCACCATGATAAAGTTGTTATTCCTCAGATGTATAGAAACTTCAACATGTATAAGTCAATATATGTAAAAAAAAATTAAAAAATGCTTAAAGGAAAAAAAAAACATGGTTAACTGAAAAGAAGCAGAAACAACTATTAATGATGCTCATCACTTGAAATACTCCTCAACTTTGGACTTATATTTTTGAGTTCCTTTCTCAAACCAACAGGAAGCAATTATGTAGATATGATTAGATTAGAGCCGTATAAGTTACCTAGGAATTTTAAGATCACCTGCATTGTATAATAAGAATTCTTCATAGTTTGGAGTTTACATGGGGTTTGTCCAGTAGGAAACTTGAATAGAAAATCTTGGGACATTACCACTTTCACTAACTTGAAAGAAACATCTGAAAATTTTTCTGCTTTTCAAGTATGTGGCTATAAATATAATCAATGAATCTCTAATGTCTTACCACATAAAAGAACTACTTAACTATGTTTGTCCGTACAATTCAAGAATCAAATTTTAGATGCTTTATTAATCAAAGATGAGTCAAACATTTGCACATGCTTTGCTAGGTTTAAAGATTTTAGTGGGACTCAACTGTGTATATGTAGCATGAGGCTAAGGGTTAGGCTTGGGCAACCAGGAGATTTGAATTAATGTGTTCACTATTCAGTTCCACCACAACACTGGTATGCTCTATGGACCCCATCATCAGTCACATTAATCACACTGTTAGACCACGTGGAGGCTAGAGGATTCTGCAAACAAACACTCTTTTAAGGCAAGATGTCTAGGGCCATGGAGATCAACTCACAGTAGCCAAGGGCAAAGGCCAGAACTCTCTTTAGGTAAACTAAACTTTGCACTGAGCAGATTGGATACTCATTAATTCACAGTAATTCTTAAAAATAATGACATATAGTAACGGTTAACTTAAAACACTATAGAGACAACTCATTTTTTAAGACGGTAAATAATAGAACAGAAATAAACATAGCTATTTTATACTTTGTAACTTTCAGTCACAAACTGGTATGTTACATGTTGGTAATTAACAATTACATAATACTACTTTTTTGAATGAATAAATGAACGGATATATTGAAAGCATATCACTTACTGTTCAAAAGAGAAACAATGTATCATTGTATGTCATTGACAGAAACCAATTTTCTATAAATCCAAACACTCATTTGAGAGGGACAGAAACATATAAGTCTTAACACATCAAATTATGACCTTCACTAATGAGTTCAAGAAATGCAATGAAGACACAAAGAAACAGGTCAATAAAATCAAAGAAAAAAATCTTAGGGAGAATGAACCTGATAGGTACCCAAGAAAACACATGTGTTTTGATAATAGCTTGACATATCAGTGGCCTCAATTCTCTAACTAAAAGATGCAGACTCACTGCATGGATCAAGCAACAAAGTCCATCTGTCTGTTGTTTACTTCTTAGCTTTAAGGATCTTACCCTTAGAGTAAGAGAATGAATTCAAGTCCTCCAATCAAATGGGACCAGGAAACAAACAGGAGTTGCTCTCCAAATATACAACAAAATAGATATCAAACTAAAACAAATCAGAAGAAATCAAAAGGAATACTTCATTTACCCAAGGGAGTTGTTCAAAATGAAGACAATACTACCTGAAAAATTTATTTGCCAAAATCTGCACACCTAATTTTATGTGTAAAAAAAATTCTACTTCTGGATTTAGAGATAGATTAATTTCAGTCCACTAACAGTAGGTAATTTTAATATCCACATCCTCCTATTAAACAAGTCACCTAATAAAAATTAAACAGAAACTAATTATAAGATATCATATTTCATATAATTAATTATATAAATCAATTAATTATATCATATATCAAATGAATTTAACAGATAGATTCAAAATGTTCCACCCAAACACACAAAAGCTTTTCTAAAATATATCACATCCTGTGAAACAAAACAAAACTTTACAAACTTAAAAAGTTTTAAATCATTCCTTGTATGTTTCTTGCCATAACACAATAACACTTAAAATGGATTTAACAAGCAAATAGAAACAAAGAGGAAAAAAATTATATAAAAACTTTAGTAAATACGCAAACTCATGGAAATTTAACAACTTACTCCTGAATAGTGAATGGGTCAATGAAGAAATCAAGAAAGAAAATATGAAAGTAAATGAAAGTTACAGCACAACAATATCTCTTGGTCAGGTTAAAAACTACCCAACAAGGTAAGATTTAGCTCTATGTTCCTACAATATGAAAACAAAATCAAACTTTTCTTGAGATGGTGGAGGCCATGCAGCGTTGCCCTTACTCTGAGCAAAGAACTGGGGCAGAGGCAGTCGGGGTTAGAGAGGACTGGGAGGCAGACTCTTAGCTATATTCAAATCGAAGTCAAGGGTGCAAAAATGCAGAACAATAAAACGTTTAACATGGAGAAGCAGAATCATACTCCAAGGAAGAGTCATCAACATTCACCGCCAGCAGCACCTTCATCATCATCATCATCATCATCATCATCATCAGCAGCAGCAGCAGCAGCAGCAGCAGCACCATCAACAGCAGCAGCAGCAGCAGCACCTTCAACAGCAGCAGCAGCAGCAGCAGCAGCAGCAGCAGCAGCAACAGCCACCACCACCAATACCTGCAAATGGACAGCAGCCCAGCATCCAGAATGAAGGCTTGACCTGAAGAATTTTAGGAAAGTAGGAGAGAAGACCTTTACCCAACATAGCGGTCTCTTTGTGGGCAATCTTCCCCCTGACATCATTAAGGAGGAAAAGAGGAAACTTTTTGAGAAATATGGAAAAGCAGGCGGAGTTTTCATTCATAAGGATAAAGGCTTTGGCTTTATTCGTTTGGAAACATGAACCCTAGAGGAAATTGCCAAAGTGGATCTGGATGATATGCTACTCCGCTACTCCGTGGAAAGTAGCTGCGAGTGCGCTTTGCCTATCACAGTACATCCCTTACGGTCCTCAGCCTTCCTCAGTATGTGTTCAACAAACCACTGGAAGAAGCCTTTTCTGTGTTTGGCCAAGTGGAGAAGGCTGTAGTCATTGTGGGTGACCAAGGAAGGCCCTCGGGGAAAGCCATTGTTGAGTGCTCAGGGAAGCCAGCTGCTCGGAAAGCTCGGGAAAGATGCATTGAAGGCTCCTTCTTGCTGACCACATTTCCTCTGTCTGTGACTGTGGAGCCTATGGACCAGTAACATGATGAAGAGGCACTTCCAGAGAAGCTGGTTATAAAAACCAAGCAATTTCACAAGGAGAGAAGAGCCACCCAGATTTGCACAACCCGGGTCCTTTGAGTATGAGTATGCCATGTGCTGGAAGACACTCAGTGAGATGGAGAAGCAACAACAGGATCAAGTGGAGCAGAACATCCAGGAGGCTCTTGAGAAGCTGGAGATGGAGGCAGCATGCCATGAGTAACAGGTTATGCTAATGAGGCAGGATTTGATGAGACGTCAAGAAGAGCTTCCGAGAATGGAGGAGCTGCATAACCGAGAGGTTCAGAAACGAAAGCAGTTAGAGACACGCAGGTCCCGTGAGGAAGAGATGCTGCGACAACAAAAAGAAAAGATGAGAGGACAGCAGGAAGGATTCAAGAGAGCCTTCCCTAATGCCTAATGCGAGAGAATAAGAGATACAGATGGGGCAAATGGTGCTATGGTCATAAACAATAGAGGCACCATGCCCCCTGCTCCTGTACTACCTGGTAGTCCACCTCCTCCAGGATCTGCCACTATGATGCCAGATGGAACCCTTGGATTGACCCCATCAACAACCGAACGTGTTTCATCCAGGCTGCTACAATGGAAGAGATTGGAGCAATTGGTGGAACTCCTCCTGCATTCAACCGCCCAGCTCCGAGAGCTGAATTTGCTCCAAATAAACACAGCCAACATTAGATAAAGTTTGCATTGTCTAGTTTCCTGTAGTCCTTAAAAGAAGGGCTCTCTTTGGACTAGCCAGAATTCTACCCTGGAAAAGTGTTAGGGGTTCTTCCCAATAGATAGGTTTTCCCTGCTTGTACTGTTCTAGGGAGTAAGCTTGAAGGCAGAGGAGCAAGGGAAGGGTGGTATTTAACAAGTCAAAGTCTCCGGTATAGTGCTTTATCTAGTCTTTCTGGTGCATTTCCAAAATGTATTGATTGTTGAGAGCCTGGAAAACCATAGGAAAATGGACTCAGAGTTCCATTAATCTTGATAACTCTCTCTCTCTCTCTCTCTCTCTCTCTCTCTCTCTCTCTCTCTCTTCTTTCATATTTTAATTACTTTCTCATCTTTATTCCCCTCAACCCCAAGGACACTACCATGTACACCACAAAGGTTACAGCATTCATACGGTTCTGTTATATCTCATATATAACCCCTTCATGTCCTAAGGAAGACATTTTCTCTTGGAGGTTTTCATTTTAGTATATTTTAAAAGAATCTTGTTACTTGCCTCTATCTTTTTCTCTGGTAAGGACTACACTTCTGTGTCTCTGATGTTCACAGTTTTTCTTGATAGGCCTAGTACAATCTTGGGAACAGGGTTGCTATGTGTTGAAGGTCTGGCAATAGCTCTTGGTCTTGCCCGTCTTAGGTAGCTACGCTGTGAATTTTTATTGACATACTATGATTTGTTCCTAATACCTCCAATTTGAAAAGTTTTCTGAGAAATGGAGCAGTAATGAAGCTTAACCTTCCTAAAATACATTTAAAACCTTAAAAAAGAAAACAAAACAAAATCAAAGCAAGCATTTTTAATGTTTAAATGATAACACTCAAAAATTTTGAGAAAAAAAAACTGTATGTGGTGACATATGCCTCTACTCCCAGCTCCAGAGGCAGAGGCAGGCAGATCTCAGTTTAAGGACAGTTTGGTCTGTATAGTGAGTTCTGGGACAACTAGGATTTTACCAAGAAAAACTGTCATAAAACAAAAGTCAAAAATAATAATCAAATGAAAACACAAAGCAAGATTTGAACAAATAAGAACAAACCAAATCCAAACACAGTTGATGGTCAGAAATAATAAAGATAAAAGCAGAAAATAATGAAATAAAAACCAATAAAACAATAGAATGTTCACACCTAATCTAGATGCTGATCCTTGAGAAGATAAACAAGGCTGACAGGCTATTAACCTAATTTAAAAAAATTAAAAAAAAATAACCCAAATTAACAGTATTATACATGAACAGGGAAATATTGCAACAGATGCTAAAAAAATTTAGTCTTATAAAGGACTATTTTAAAACCTGTACTCCATTAAGCTGGAAACAATAAAAGAAAAATAGATGAATTTCTAGATTCATTCCATTCCATCAAAACTAAACTAAGAAAACATCAACAATCTAAACAGACCCATAATTAGGAAATTCATATAGTAGTAAAAGCCCTCCAGCTAAAACGTTTAGGGCCATATGCATTCACAGCACAATTCTTGCAGAGATTAAAAGAACCTCTGAAGTCAATCCTTAAATCATTATAAAAAGTAAATAAACTGAAGGAACAGTCCCAAATTTCTCTACAAAGCCAGTTTTACTCTAATATCAAAATCAGGTGAAGATATATCAAAAAGAAATAGGATGGGGGAGGGGAGGGGAAGGAAGTGCGGGTGGAGGAGGAGAAAAAGAGGAATAAAAAGAAAAATACAAGCCAATATCCCCAATGAACTCAAAATGTTCAGTCCAATAATTATAAACAAATACAGAATATATATGTATTTATATATATATATGGATTTATATATATAAATCCATATATATATGTATATATAAATATATACATATATATATATATATGAGATTATCCATCATTATCAATTTGACTTTATCTCTAAAATGCAGGTATGATTCTATGTACACAAATTCATAGAACCAGTTGTGCTAACGTCTGGGGGCTTACTAAGGTCTGGGCCATGTTACAGTCTGGACAGAAGGGACTAGGCTGGTATATAAGATGTTCCTCCTAGTCTGAGCCTGGATTGTGAAAGTAGACATGGCCTGGTAGAAAGATTTGATGTGGCATGCAAGAAGGCTACATTCTGGAGGGTTAGCAAGTTGGGTCAGTGATTGGTTTTGGTTCAAGCCACAGTGGCAAAAGTATGCAGACAGACAGATGAAGGAACAAGGCCAGATCTTGAGTGTCAAGGAGAGTGTATAGATGAGAAAGTTCAAGCAAACTCATTTAGGTAGACCAAGGTTAACAACATAGAATATCTGGCTGGATGGAGAGGTTCAATTTAGCACTGGAGAAACCTGTGGGTAGTGACCCATAGAGAAGGTCTTCGACTCTTAAAGGTAGAATGCCTGAGGCAAGGCTGGCAAGGCTATGCAGGAGTAGCGAAGGGTGCATGGATTGGATTAGGAGTCCAGACATCTTAACAAGATAGATTCTAAAAAATTTTCATAAGTGTAATTGAGAGTGAGTTATATTGATTTATACATTTTGTCTTATTTTTGAAACTTTCCATGAAAATAGTTTAAGTTTTAGAATTACATCATATATGCTAATGGAATGGAACTTTCATTAATTATAGTGGATCAGTACATAATAGGTTCTGAAAAAATAGATTAATAAAAGCAATCAACTTAGAGAAAATTAAGAGACATTATTTCTTTTTCTACTTAGTTGTAATATATTTCTGAATTTTCATTATTCTCAAATTTAATTCACTTAATTAAAAAGGTTATTAATTGCATTTTCTAAATTTTAAATTTAGAAAAAGCAAATCCCATGTACCCATTCAATTAATTTTAATAAGGAACTTTGATTTTTACAACAGAGTATAATATTCTTTCTTCTTTGAATAGACCAAAATCTGTAACAATTTTCATTATAAAGTAATTAATTTCAGAATTAGTTTGGACTATTTTAAATACATATGAATATAAATTAGAGAATTATTACATATTTTTGAAAATGATAGATTTTTGTCTGTTCTGAAGTTGATTTTAGGTTTTGAATATATTTGTTACTTTGAAATTTATAACAGTTATAAATGATATGTATATTTTGGAGACTCGGTACCAACCTCCTGAATGGTAAAAAAATAAATGTCACTCTTGCCAGAAATAATAGCAGTAATTAAAAACATATTTAGATGCTCTATCAAGTGAGTTTTCAAGATGATTTTTATATAAGGCAGATGTTCTTTGAGACTAACATGAAAGAATAATGTTGTCATGATTGTAAACAATGTTCTTTCTACATTTCAATCCTCAGTTGAACATAAGCTTTTATTTTAATTATTTTTTATGTTATTGTTTCTGGCTTTTAGACTAAAAAGTAGATCTGTTTGCTGCTTTCAATTATTATCTAAAAAGATGGAAGAATATATACAAATGATATTTTTAGGTCTGGAAAATAAATTTATGTAATTCTTGGATTGAATTTAAGCTAAAGATGTGTTATGAAAATACATAGTAGATGTCTTTGAAAGATAATCATTTCATCCAAACAAAAATTCAAATTCTTTAATTTCAGAGAAGGAGATTCAGTAATGTCTCTTGAATAGAGACTAAAATCCAAAACATTCATAAGTGTATTATGTATTAATAATTTGTATGTATAATAATAATAATATATACATATGGCTGAAGAAATAAGAGTATTTACTGCTCTTGCAGGTGACCTGGTTTCTCACGACCCACACAGCAGCTCACAACTTACCATAACTACAGTTCTAGAAGATACACTATCTCTATTAAGAAACAGATCTCTATATAGATGAAATACCTACATGCATAAAATAGTAGTTAATACCTTAATAAATAAAAACTTTAGAAAACATTTTTGTAAAAAAGAAACATCAAGTAAGCATAATAATCCTTTGAACAAATATGTTCTTGAAAACATCTGTATTGTATTAAAATGGTTCAATAAATGTTTAGTTTATACATAGTCATTTCATATCTTCCTCCTACTGTTGGCAGACAGTCTTATCACTTTATCTGATTTTATTTTAAAACAGTCATTTGCTGCTCTTTGGTGATGTTTATAGATAGTTGGCCTCAAACTGGCCATGCCATTCAATTCATAATTATTTTTCCTAAGCTTCAGTAACACATGAGCTACAGGCATGTTCACAAAAGCTGGGTACTTTGTCTTGATTAAGAAACAATTAGAGAAACCCTGCATTACCACTGTAATCCACAAAGCCCAGATATTGACAAATAAACAATTTTTCATTAAAAACTAATTTTGCCAAGATGTTAATATTTTGAGTACTTATAAGTTATGATTAAATGTGTGCCTCATAATAGTTCTGAGAAAGACTCAGAACAGAATAGAGTAATAGCATGGAATCACATCTATGCTTGCTACAAATACAGATGTCTCACAACGTTGTAATCCCTGAAGTACAGACTCACACCTCAAAATTTACAAGCTGAAAAACGAAAAGTGTTCTTCAGAGAAATACATTTGTTCAACCTGAGAATAGTGAAGAAAAAAAGACAAAATCCACAATTTTCCAATTAAAGCAAGCTGCATTTGGAGTGCTCTAGGCACTGATCAGCTGGCTGTCGCACCCTAAATCAGGATTTGAGAGAGATGTTCCCGCTGGCCTCTTTATAAGAGAGATAAAGTGTTCATAGAAGCAAGAGAGATGGCTGTTATACATTGTTAGACAAACACAATGAAAGGGAACAGACAAGGGTAAGGATATAAATCATGGGAATGGGTTCACAATTTTAGTGTGGGTTTAGAAAACTGTTTTGCAGTTTACTTCAATGTAAGGAACAGGAATTTGTAATTCTATTTCTAATTTTCTTTTTTATTTTATTTTATATATTTCATTATGATGAGAAAAGTTACATGATTTCAATTTGTCTGAATTTGTTAACATTTAAAAACATATTTTAAGTAAATAGAATTAAATCATATTATTGTTTCCCTTTTGTACCCCAATTCCCCCCAGAGACCCCCTTCAATACTCACAATATCTTTTTTGTCATATTTCTTAAAATTTATAAAATATTATAATAATAAAAATGAGTATTATAAAAGTCGTTTGATATAAAACAATCATTTAACAGTGTTATGTAGATGCTTGTCTACAGCAATACTGCAAATACATATGTTTTTCTCAGTATAAATTTCAAATAACTCCAAACATATTAACTGTATATTTCAAAATAATACATCACTACTAGTGTTTTCTTAAATGAACATAAATATGTAAAGTCTTTTTGTTTGTTTGTTTGTTTTTTGTATTTAGTAGGGTTTAAAATCTTGGCTCTTTCTGTGGTACAAGCTCAAAATAAGAACAATTTTTAGACATTGGATTTCATTGTAATAAGGCTGTACTTCAATGACCCTCAAATCACCAAAGGATTTTATCTCTATCGTAGCTAAGCTGAGAGTTGACAGTTCTGCTGTGCCAAGGAATGAATTGTTGGCACGATTTTTGAATACAGACTTTCTGCTATGGTCAAAGCTATTTAACTTGAGTGAGTGACTTTATTCTCAGGCCACAGAGAACAGGTTACATTCATTTAAGAAATGGTGTGTGTTTTAAGACAGTCTATCCATAAAGTCACTCACCAACTGTTTCAATGAACAATGGTTCTGCTTGGAGGGTGGCACAAACATTAGGTGTGGGTAAGAATCTGGTTCATTGGCTGTGATAAGTTGGAGAAGCATTCATCTCAGAAAGAGTAACTTGTAAAGTCCTCTTCTTCAAACTTGATACAAGAGCTAGAAATGTCAAGCAAAGCATTCAGTCTCACTCTTTGTTGGAACTTATTCTTAATTATAAATGGAAACCTTAACTTGCAAAGATTTAAGCTAGGACAAATAGCCAGGACAAACTTATTAACTACAAACGGAAAACTTAACTTGCAAAGGACAAAGGAACTTAATTGTCTTAACTGCAGACAGAACCCTTAATCTGCCCAGTGTATTTTTTTCCTGTTTTGACCTTCCATTGACATGCAAGGTATACTAATAGTTTCTGGAGTTTTTTTTTTTTCACAATATTCTTTCATTGTAGGATTAATTTAGGGTCTATTGAGCCTGAAGCTTATACATATTTTATTTTAGGAAAATAGGAATTCAAATCTAATGACAAAACACAAATCAAATTATAAGTAGGAAATTAGGTTTCAGGATTATGGAAGGGTCTTTTTCAAAGGGCAAGCCCTAAAGCTTCAGTTAATGTGCATTTAAATTCTGGATGCATGAGACCTAGTCACACATTAAATCACAGTATAGCTATTTAAGAGACTAAGAAAAATATTTGAGATTTATTTGCTGATATAAAATTACATTTTTTCTTACCATTTGTTACCAAAATTACTGTTGTAATTTGTTTGCATTGTAAAGGCTATTAAATACGTCCCTAAGCATAATACCTATCACTTATTTGCATTTAACCATCGATATATAAACTATTAAAAGTGACAGCTATGTCTTTTTCCCTTTGGGCTGTCCTTTCAAAATTAAAAACATTAGAGAGCACATGTAAGGGAAAGTATTCAATTAGAAAGCCTTTATTGGCCACCTGTTATTTTCCAGGCATTTGTGGTCTTGTTATAAAAAAGCAAAAATGGAACATCTGTCAAAGAGAATATTCCCTGGTTAGCAAGTAGACGCCAATTAAGTGTATCATTACAATAGATGCTGCAAATTAAGAGTCAAAGAAAGGGATAGGAATAGAAAAAGGGTAGGGATTTCTAAAAAGCATTCTAAGTACTGTCTTGAGACTAGAATCATAAGTAATAATTACCCCATTGAATCTGTGCATATTGGTTAAAATCCTGGAGAATATGTGGTTAAATAAGATTCAGAGAAAGAGACAGAGGCAGAAGGAAATATGACAAGAATGTATCTAACAGGATTCTGGATTAAGGAAAATAAAAATTTTACCTGAGATTGACTTTCTGGAGAGAAACCATAGGTCACTTCTAGTGGATTCAGGAAGGCTGACTTTCTATTCAAACCTGACAATTTATTTCTCATTAAGATCCAAAGAATTGATTGCAGGGGAGACGAAGGGCTGCAGGGACAGGATCCTCTCTGCTTCCCAGTGACAGAGCTGGATCAGCAACCATCTCTGCCCCCTCCCTGCTAGTGGAGGGCCTGTCTTCAGGGCAGACTTCAGGCAGGACTAGCCAGGAGGCATAGGCCTCAGGAATTGCAGGGGAGTCGAAGGGCTGCAGAGACAGGATCCTCTCAGCTTCCAAGTGACAGAGCTGGATCAGCAACCATCTCTGCCCCCTCCCTGCTAGTGGAGGTCCTGCCTCCAGGGCAGGCTTCAGCCCAGAGACTCAGGTGAGATCTGCGATTCTCTCTCTGGTGACTTTCTAAGTTGGGACCAGTAACATTTAAAGGCAGGCCTATCAGAATTACACTAGACTTCTCACCAAACAAGGAGCTGGTTCTTTGAGAAAGTCAACAAAATAGATAAACCCTTAGCCAGACTAACTAGAGGACACAGAGATATTTTACTAATTAATAAGATCAGAAATAAAAAAGGAGACATAACAACAGACATTGAGGAAATCCAAAATATCATGTGATCCTACTACAAAAGCCTATACTCAACAAAACTGGAAAACTTGGATGAAATGAACAATTTTCTAGACAGATAACAAGTACCAAAGTTAAATCAAGACCAGATCAACGATCTAAACAGTCCCATATCTGCTAATGAAATAGAAACAGTCATTAATAGTCTCCCAACCAAAAAGAGCCCAGGACCAGATGGTTTTAGTGCAGAGTTTTATCAAACCTTCAAAGAAGACCTAATACCAATACTCCTCAAATTATTCAACAAAATAGAAACTGAAGGTACTCTACCCAATTCGTTCTATGAAGCTACAATTACTCTT
>JADRCD010174844.1:0-46248 GCA_019843815.1 Montemys delectorum | reverse complement strand
GTACCACTAAAACCTTCACAAGAAAAACCCCTTGCTCTAAAGTATATTCCTAAGATGTACTTTAGTCTACTTATACTCATGTCTTAAGTAGTGATTCTTTATGGAGCATCCACCCTGGGGATATTCAGCAGTGTCTCTACCTCTATTCTGAAGAATGTGAACTTAAGTCATGATACTAAATCTACCTTCAAAAAGAAGAGTAGAATTGACAAGATCTGTTAGGAAGCTGTTTTACCTATATATGTGTATGTATATGTATAATGTGTATCCCATATGTGTATATACCATATATGAATCTGTCTATACATGCATATATGTGTAAGTATGTATATGTGTGTGTGTGTGTTTATGTATATACATGTTATATGGGAACACTCAGTATAGAAGACCAGGAAACAAACTGAAAAGACATCCATAGGTAAGAATGTCTGAGCTTGGAATTTGTCTCAAAGGGGCAGGGCCAGAAGATGTCCATTATTTTTCCTTCACTATCTGAAGTACTGAAGTTTATATTTAATCTAAGTACTCTTCCTTATTATATACATACACATATGTATATGGGTATGTATATATGTATGCACATATACATGTAAGCTTATATAACATTATATTTAAAAGTATACTCTGTCCAAATATGTTGAACATCAAGAAAACAGTTCTACCCATGTTATTAATGTCATACAAAAGGAATTAAGTTCACCTAGACTTTTCTGAGATTCAGAACACCTCATGTAAAAGAAAGAGAAAAAGAAAACAAATGAACAAACAACAACAGCAAAAAGAAGAAGACAAAGCACCATGTAAAAGGACTTAGTTTAAAGAGCTAACCATGTAAGATGCTGGGTTCTTATCATGCCATGCTGCTTCTCTCACACAGCATGACATTGAGATGAATGTTCTTCCCTACTCACTGTGCTACTTCTACATAAAAGCCTTTAGTCACTTCTGATGATTTCAATTTACATTAAGCAATATAAAACCACACGTACAAAATGCAGTTTCTCCCTCATCAAGGGTTCTGTTAGCATATATGCCTGTCTGTAACCTTACTCCACAGGACAGAGGTGAATCACTGATTGTCATGTCAAAGGCTGTTCAACAATATTAAATATTTTATATTTATATACTAACTAACTTATTATGTTTGATAGTATCCCATTATGTAATTGTGGCTAACTAGAACTCTGTATTCCATGTTGGCCTCAAAATTGTGTCCATTCTCCTACTTCCATGTTTTGAATGTTGGGATTAGGAATGTGTACCACCACTTCCAACAGCATCAGTATTGTGTATCTCAGAGATATTTGCCATATTCCAAAAATAGTGACCCAAGAAAAACAAGGATCAGCTGTACTTTCATTTTCTTTCTCTTTATCCTTTACAACTTTTAACAAACCCATTTAGAGATACACATCAAACTCTAAAAATTTAAGTACTTAGCTTCCACCTTAAATCAAGGACAAAACTTGTGGTATAGAGAAAAATAAAGTGGATTTTCTTACAGTGTTCTGAATCCTTGGTGTTCTATTTATTAATGTTATTTAATGGAAATTGGGGATTATCCCTGAAGCCTGACAGGGAATCACTATGGAACAGGCACCATGCAGGGGATGAAGCATCAGAGGATACATACATATTATCTGATTTATTCACATACCCATGTGTGCAGAAATAAAACAGATAATTGGCTGAGACCCAAATCACTTGGGATATTATCACCAGTAAACTTAGGCTGATGTTGACAGCTTTGAAAAGTTAATGACCACTTATGCTTCTGATAGAGGAGCAAAACAAACAGGATTTAGAAAACTGGGTATCAGTGACAAGCAAGGTAAACTGGCACAAATAATTAAGATATTAAGCAGATAGTAACGGCTTTCCTTTGAACTGCTGTGAATTTGATTCAGAGTGTCCATAAAAGGTAATATATGCCTTGTGTGCCTGTGGAGTTCTACAAAGGCTGGGTCACAATTCTGAATTTCAGACAGACTTCAAATATGCTATTATTCGAATGCACTTTCATCCCACATGCTAATTTGAATTATGTTAGCTTAGTACTCAATTAGGTCAGACTTTATTTTTCCCAAGAATATAAGTGCAAATTATTCTCTAATTGTTCTTCATTGCTAATGATAAGATTTTAATACCATTTTATATCATGTATGTATGTGTTCAGTGTATGTATGTGAACATCATGCATAAAGAAGCCTACTACGGTACTAAGGATCCTGGTTCCATTGGAATGTGAACAGTTTGTTCCACTATGCTCATAGCAGCCTTATTTATAATAACCAGAAACTGGAAACAACCCAGATGTTCCTCAACAGAGGAATGAACACAGAAAATGGAATACTACTCAGCTATTAAAAACAATGAATTTATGAAATTCTTAGGGAAATGGGTGGATCTGGAGAATATCATCCTGAGTGAGGTAACCCAATAAAAAAAGAACACACATGGTATGTACTCTCTGATAAGTGGTTATTAGCCCAGAAGTTTGGGATACCCAAAATACAATCCACAAACCACAAGAAACTCAAGAAGAAGGAAAGCCAACATGTGGATACTTCATTCCTTCTTAAAAGGGGGAACAAAATACCCATGGAAGGAGTTGCAGATACAAAGTGTAAAGCAGAGACTGAAGGAAGGACAATCCAGAGACTGCTCCACTTCGGACTCCTTCCCATATTCAATCATCAAATCCAGATACTATTGTGGATGTCAACAAGTACTAGCTGACAGGAGCCTGATATAGCTGTCTCCTGAGAGGCTCTGACAGTGCCTGACTAATACAGAAGTAGAGGCTCATAGCCATCCATTGGACTGAACACAGGGACCCAATGAAAGAGCTAGAGAAAGGACCCAAAGAGTTGAAGTGTGTTCAGCCCCTTAGGACAAACAACAATATGAACTAACTAGTACCCTCAGAGTTCCCAGGGACTAAACCACCAACCAAAGAGTACACATGGTGGGACTGATGTCTCCAGCAGTATGTGTATAGCAGAGGATGGCCTAGTTGGTCATCAGTAGGAGGAGAGCCCCTTGGCCCTGTGAAGGTTCTATTACCCATTGTAGGGAAATGCCAGGGCCAGGAAGCAGGATAGGATGAGTTGGTGAGCAGGGGGGAAGGGGGGAGGGAGCAACTTTTTTTTTTTTATTTTCTTCTTTTTCTTTATTTTGGAGGGGAAACTGGGAAAGGAGATACTATTAGACATGTAAATAAAAATATCTAATAAAAAATTTATATGATAAAAATAAATAAATACATAAATATCTGTTCCCAAAATTTCAAAAAACAATATTCCTGAAGCCATGCTGTGAAATGCTGTACTATGTCTGTACCATCATGATGCAGCAAAACATGAAGTAACATAAATATTTTTCCTCTGAATTTGTTGCTCTTTAGAAGCTTGTTCATTGCAACAAAATGTTGAGTAGAGCACCACAACAGATCCTCTGTTCTCTCTATAACATTCAGTACCTGAACAATTGTCATTAAACCATATGAAAATTAAGCAATGTTGCAGAGGTTAGAAGTACGTACTATAATGGCTGCAAATACTAAACTCTAAAAGATTTAGTAACTATTACTGTTGATCACCTATACCTTATTATTATGTCCTTATGCTGTAAACATTTCATTACCACTATAGTTATGAATTCATGTGTCTAAATCTGTTACCAAAATTTGAGTTACATGGAAGGACATATTGTTCCTCTTTCCCTCTCTCCTTCCCTCCCTTATTCTTTTCCTTTATCTGCATCTCTTTTTATTTCTTTCTTTGTTTCCTCCTCTGTTTCTTTATTTGTTTCTTTGTTTCTTCCTTTCTCTCTTGACTCTTCTAGATCAGATGCTATAAGCATGGTTGGTCTCTGAATGGCATGATGCAGATGTCCACTGCCTGACAATCAGAACTAGGAGCATGGTTGGTCTCTGAATGGCATGCTGCAGATGTCCACTGCATGACAATCAGAATTAGGGTCAGTTTGCAGAAGCGTCTACTCCATTGTGCCGTACAGTATCATAATTCCAATTTTTAAAATTTATTTATTTATTTATTTATTTATTTATTTATTTATTTATATTCCAAATGTTGCCTCCTTCCCAGTCTCCACTTGCAGAGTTTCTCCCCATCCCCTTTGCCTTTCAGAGGGCAGCCAGCTCCTACTTTTTCAGAATACCCATGATATACCCCACAAACCCAAAGAAACTAATCATGAAGGAAGGCTGAAGTGAGGATGTTTGAATCCCACTTAGAAGATGAAACAAAATAGTTATGGGAGGCAGAGGGATTTTGGTAAGTAATGGGTTGACTAGGGGAATAGGTGGACGGGATTGGGCATGAGAAGGTGCTGAAAAGAGTCCCAGAAGACCAGTAGAATGAATGGAAATACATAATCCCAGAGATCCAGGATATGGGGAAGCTCCCAGGAGTGAATTCAGGGGACCTTACCAGAAATTCCCAACAGTTGGAAAATGGAACCTGAAGAGACCACCTCCAGTATCTACTAAGGACCCTCAGTGCAAGGATGGAGACACCAACTCACCTACAAAACTTTTGACGGAAAATTGGTTCTGCCTAAAAGAAATGCAGGGATAAGGATGAAACAGAGACTGAAGGAATAGCCAACCAGTGACCACCCAATTTTGAGACCTATCCCATGTGCAGTCACCTATCCTTACACTATTAATGACGGTATGTTGTGCTTGCAGACAAGAACCTAGCATAGCATCCCTCTGAGAAATTCTACCCAGCAGCTGACTGAGACAGATGCAGATACCCACAGACAAACATAGGTCAGAAGTTGAGGCTGCCTGTGGAAGAGTTAGGAGAAGTATTGAAGAACCTCAAGGAGATGGGTACTAACCTAAACCCATAGAAGCTCCAAGAGACTGAGCCACCAACCAAAGACCATACACAGGGTGGTTTGGGGCCTCTGACACATATGCAGCAAGTCTGACCTCTGTGGGAGAGGATGTATCTAATCCTCCAGAAACTTCATGCACAAGAGTGGGGAGAAATGAGGGGTGGCTGCCCTCTCATAATTTCACTTTTTATTGAAATCCATCAGCCTATGTTTTAAAATACTCATTCCTTACTGATTTCCACCTTTTCAGATTTAGAATGTATAGTTCAGCAAGTAATCTAAAGTAGATGCTTTCTGAATGCTTAATTCTTTTGGGTGGAGGTAGGGTGAATAGAGTGATGCCAATATTTGGTCATGTTATCAACATGTACACCTCATTATACACAGTTTCTGGTAGTACATTAAAGACTTGGAAATTTTCAACAAAATTCATCTACTGTTGAATTTCAGATACTCTGAATAAATTAATTTTACAATAGTCTCTATGTTTGTTTCAGGTCTACAATCATTCAACTAAAGGATAGAAGAAGAACGAAGAGTTCTGGTTTTAGTTACTGCAACACCAAAATACAGAGGTGCTAGTACTAATGCTGATATACATGGCTTATTCTATGAATGGAGGAGTTCATGAAGTCAAAGGAGAAGAGGTATTATGCCTGCCCATGCTTAATAGACAGTTTTTGTTCACCTCTCAGGAATTGGATTTTTCTGGAGGAATTTTCAATTTTTTAGTTTCTTGTGACTTAAACATAGCATTCAGGCCTCTGGGGCATGTGAATAAGAGAAATAGGTCTAGGGACATATCATATCAACAATTACTATTGATGATCAATAGGAAAATAATTAAGGGTTTCTTAATTTGGGGAATGGTGAGATGGCTCAGTGGATAAGAACACGTGCTGCCCTTGCACATGATCCAGACCCAGATTCTAAATAGCACATGACAGTTTACCTCATTAGTAGCTCCAGTTCTTGGATATCCAATCTATATTTCTGACTCCCATGATATTTGGAATATACATAGCACATATATATATACTTGAAGACAAAAATTCTCATATATTTTAAAACAAAATAAATTAATATAAAAGATATTTTAATTTCCTAATTAATTGAAAATATTTATTTTTATACTCAGAAATTAAAACACTACAAGAAAAATAAAAACAAGGCCAGAGCACACTTATACATTTCCATAAGTAAAATATTAGTTTTTAATAAACCTTAAAGCAATTTAATGGATTCTGGGTTATTTGCATATTTAATAAATTTAAAATGTATTTTACTTTAGTTTTATTTATATATGTATAGGAGTGTGTGTGTACGCTTTTGTGTGTATTATTATTGTGTTCGTAGAGGCAAAAGTTATCAGATCTCTCTGAACTAGAGTTACAGGAAGTGGTGACCTTCCTGATGAGAGTGCTAGGACCTTATCTAAAATGCTTTGAAAGAGCAGTATATTTTGCAATGTCAAGAAAACCTCACAGTATATGTGTGTGTGTGTATGTATATATATGTGTGTATATATATGTGGGTATATATATGTGTGTGTGTGTATGTATATATATGTGTGTATATATGTGTGTATATATATGTGTATATATATATGTGTGTATATATATGTGTATATATATGTGTGTATATATATATGTGTATATATATATGTGTGTATAAATATACATATATGTATATATATATACACTGGATACAAATGCACCCAATTTCATGATGAACATACTACTACATGATTAAGCATTGTTTAATTTGAACATAGTAGTTTCAGATGTGCTGGCTAGTTGTATGTCAGTTTGACACAAGTTAGGAGAAAAAAATATGAATTTACTAAATGTGTCTACAAGATTGGCCTATATGCAAGTCTATGGTGCATTTTATTATCTAGTGGTTCATGTAGGTGTGCACAACTCATTGTGGGTGATGTCACCCCTGAATAGGTGTGATCTTAGATACTGTAAGGAATCAAATTGAGCAAGCCAGGTGGAGTAAGTCAATAAGCAAGATTTCCCCAGGGTCTCTATTAAATATCCTGCCTCCAGGTTCCTACCTTGAATTCCTACACTTTTTTCTCTTGAGACACATCTCTCTCTAAGTTGCATTTGGTCATGTTGTTTTATCACAGAAGTACAAACCCTAGTTGGGATAGGCCATTACTTCACTATCTTACTGTGACAAAAGCAGTTCATTCTAGTTAAAATATCAACATAGAAACATCTTGAATAAATAACAATGTATATCAAATAGACATTAAAGGCCTCTATAGAAAACTTCACCCAAAAACTGTGAGACACAAATTTGCATGCATATTATTTTTCACAGCAGCCTGTTTGCTCTAAAATAGATTGCACATTAGAATACAATTTTTTTGCAAATGTAGGAAATCTGAAACAATCTTTGTAGTATATTTAGTCATAGTGAAATAAGAGAACACAACTAAATAAATACAAAGTCATTGAGACTGTCAAACACATTACTAAGTAAAAAAATGGATCATTGACAACATTAAAAAGAGTTCTTAAAAATTCCTAGAATTGGGCTAGAGAGATGGCTCAATGGCTAAGAACATTGACTCCACTTCCAGAGGTCTTGGGTTCAATTCCCAGAAACCACATGTTGGCTCACAATCATCTGTAATGGGATATGATGCACTCTTCTGGTGTATCTTAAGACAGCTACAATATACTCAAATACATTAAATAAATAAATAAATCTTTTAAAAAATCATAGAATTAAATAATAAAGAAAACACAATATACCAAAGCTTATAGATCCTAAAATGGAAGAGAATAGCTTTAAGTTCCTGCATGAAGAAATCTCAAATAAATAGCTTAGTAATACACCTTAGAGCATGGAAAACAAAGTAAAAATTCCAACAATATACTGGAAGAAAAATGTGGTAAGGACAATAATTTACAAAATAGAACTGAAAAAATATAAAGGAACAATGAAACATAGAGTTTGCTACTTGAAAGGGTAAACAAGATTAATAAAATGAAGAAATTAACAAAATTAATAGCCAGGCAATGGTGCCACATGCCTTTAATCCCAGCACTTGGGAGACAGAGGCAGGTGGACTTCTGAGTTCAAAGCCAGCCTGGTCTACAGAGTGAGTTCCAGGACAGCCAAGGGTACAGAGAAACCCTGTCTTGGAAAACAAAAGAAAACAAAACAAAACACTAATAAATGTAGAAAAGAAATGGGTGCCAAATGACCAGATACTAAAGTAATTCAGAAAATTTTAACAATAAATATTAGAAACATATATACTACTACATCAGAAAATCTTGAGTAGAATAATAGCTCTAGCTACATATGTATCAGAAGATTGCCTTCTCTGGCATCAATGGGAGAAGAGTCCCTTGTTTCTGTGGAGGCTTGACTCCCAGCAAAGGGAGAGGCTAGAGTGGTGAGGCAGGAGTGGGTGTGTGGGTTGTCTAGCACCCTTTTAGAGGCAAAGGAGTGGGGAAGGGGAGAGTGTTTGAAGAGGGGAGATTGGGAGGGGGACAACATTTGAAATGTAAATAAATATAATAACCAATATATTTTTTTAAAAAAAGAAATGAAAAATGAGGAATTTCTAGAAATTTTCTAACTTACCAAAAGTAGAGCAAGAAAAACAATAAACAGTTTATGGCATTCTTTATCAATCACTAAGCTTGTAATAGTAATTTTATAAGCACCTCCCTAGTGAAAGAGTTCACATCGACTATAAATTTTATCAGAACTCTGAGGGACTAACACCAATGCATTTCAAATTGTTCCAAACAATAGGAAATGAAGGAACGCTACGAAATGCATGTTAAAAGTCCAGCATTAGCTAATGCCAAAACCAGATAAAATACCAGTAAAGATAGGAAACCATAAGTCAACATTTCTGATGGCTATAGATGCAAAAATTTCTCAGTAAAATTCTAATAAACATAGAAGCATATAAAAAATTCATCATGATCAACTTGGTTTCATTTCACAAATGCAGGGGTAGTTCATCATAGACAAATTGATAAGTGTAATGCATCATATATAAGTAGACATAAGGATCGAGATGATATGATCTCCAAAGATGCTGAAATAGTGTTTTGATTAAGTGTACCATTCTTTCATGATAAAAGTCCTGAAGAAACTAAGAATAAAGGGAACAGCTGAACACAAAAAGACTATAACTAACATTTCTGTAGTCAGCATTATACTAAATATCTTAATGCTGAAAGTATTTTTACAGAAATCAGGAACAAAATGGTGACATTTACCACTTTGTTTAACCAAGTACTTTTAGTCATAGAGTAATGAAACATAAGAAATGAGTAAAAGAATTCAAATAGTGATGGAAGATGTCAAGGTATTAGAATTTATGGATAGTACAAATCTCTACATAAAAAAAAAAATCTGAAGACTTTGCCAGAAAACCTTTCGAGCTAGTGAATGCTTTCAGCATAGTGGTAGAATACCAAATCAAAGTTCAAAAGCTACAGGTTATTATATATACCAATAAAAAACAATCCAGGAATCAATCTCTATCACAGTTGCTAAAAAATAACTTGAACCAAACCAAAGAAGAAAGACTTCTATAATGAAAACTAATATACTCACAAGAGAAACTGAAGACACTAAGGAGAGGAAAACCTTCAATTTTCATATTATAAAAATTAATATTTTCATTACCATGATGTAATAACAGGTCACAATGCCCTACTGTCATTTAGCAATGCCCCGCTATGTCATCACTATGTAATGTTGCTCTAATACATTGTATTTCTGTTCCATCATAATAGTACATTGTCTCATCACAATACTCCACTGAGCCATCACAATAATCCAACATCCGCTTACAGTATCCTGCTGAACTGTCACAGTAGCCCCATCCCATATTGTAATGCACCTATATTATATAATAATAAACCACTGTGCCTTTGCTGTGATTGTCTCTCAAATTTTAATACTTTAGATTACCACCACAAGGTTCTACAATTGCATTACAATGTTTTATCTCCCATCAAAATGCCCCTGTTTCAGGGTTTCATGACAATATTACACTGTCTCATCTAAGTGGGCAACAGCACAATCATTGTGATTATATCTCATATAACAATGACACATTTGCCAATCACAGTGGCCCACTGTCTCACCACAATGATACTCTGTCTCACTGTAAAGGCCAAAAATACAATCAAATGTTCTATTGTTCCATCATAAGTTGTCACAATCCCATTGCAATGTCAAACTACTCCCTGAATGTTCCACTGTACCTAATTACAATGATCTATTCTCATACTATGAGAATTTATTATCCCAATAAAATGTTCCACTCTCTCAGGATGATTCCCTCTGTCTAAACATAGTCTTCCACAATAATATTACAATGATAAATTGTCTTTCCTATCATAACAATCAAATATTGCATTAAAATAATGCTTTGTATCATCACCAAATAATATCTATTCCTGGAGTGCTTGACTATACTCTTAGAATAAAACATGATTCCATCACTGTGTCATCACAATGTTTTATTCTGTTTTATATCACAATGGTCCATTGCATAAAATAGTCAACTCTCCCACCACAAATGCTAACTGTCACATAACCATGATTTATATCACATCACAGTGGATCATTGTTCTATTCACTTTCATGTTTATTCACTCTCATCCCAATGGTCCACAATTGACACAAAAGTCACTTGTCTATTGTTGATGTTCCAATATCATTTCACTTATGAAAATAGTATAGCATCCAATAACAGTGGTCTACTTTCCCATCAAAATGAATGACTGTCCAATAACTGACTGTCTTATTACAATATTCCCCTGTTATATCATAGTGGTTAATTGACATATACCACAATGGTCCATAGTCACATCATTATGGTCTACTGTGACATGACAGTGGTTCACTGTCCTAGCATGGTGACACACATTTCCATCAAAATGATCCATTGTGCTACCACAATGGTTTATTCCTTTCATCAAAATGATTAATGTTTTCATCAAAAGGTTTCAGTCTCATGACAATAGTTCACTGTGCAAACACAATTATTGACTCTCCCACAAAAAAATGATTCACTGATTCACTCAACATGATGCTCCAACATTTCATAATAATGGCCCTATATCTTATCCTTTATCACAGTAGTCCACTGTCCCATCACAATAATTCACTACCCTATTATAAGGTCAAATATACCATCACAATGTACCAAAGTCCAGTAATAATGTTCTAATGTTCTATGCCCATCACAATGATCCACTGTTTCAACAAAGTTTTCCACTATCTTTTCACAATATACTACTGTTCTATCATAATAATTCCCTGTCTCTTCATAATGGTCTACTATCCTCCCTCCATCTATCTAAGCACAGTGTACCATCACACATGCCCACTATCTCATCCAAGGGTCTAACTTATGATTACAATGATACACTGTGACAAAACAATGGCTCACAATCCCATCACAATGTTCACTGTCCAGTAACAATGGTCCAGTGCACCATCAAAACATTTCATTGTCCTATAACAGTAAATCACTGTTTCATCACTATATTCCTCTGTCTTATCACAATAATTCAATGACCCATCACAAGGATTCACTTTCCAACTACAACAGTCCATTGTACCATCACAATTTACCACTTTACTGCTCCCTATTTAACAACAGACCATTGTCCTATCAGAATGATTAAATTTCCCATCACAATGGTTCACTGTTCCATCTCAAAGATCCACTGTTTTATTATCATTTTCTAATGTACTATCCCTAACAATGGCCAACTGTCATATCTCAATATTTCAGGTTCTCATAACAAAGATTAATGTTCCCATCTTGATTTTTCACATTGTGGTGGTCAACTGTCTTATTCTCTCTCAAATTAATTCACTGTCCCACTAGGTGGTACATAGAACAATAACTTTGACCCACTCTCCCATCATAATGGTTCACTTTTCCTTCACAATGATTCATTGTTCAAAATGATCTACTGTCTCAATACGATGATCCAATCTATTATATTAGACCACAGTTCAATCACAATGATTCCCTGTATTATCAAACTGTTTCATTGTAGAATCTCAGTGGAGAACTGTCCTATCACAATGGGCCACACACCCATCACAATTGTTCACCCTTCTATCCTTATCACAATTGTCCATTGTCTTTTAACTGTGATCCACTTTTATACTCTTTATTGCATGGCTCACTGCACTATCACGATGATTCACTTTCATATAGCAATAATTGAGTGTCCCATTAAAATTTTCCATTACACCACAATAATTGGACATTATCTTTCCCCCTATAACAACGGTCCACTGTTCAACCACAATGATCCACAAATCCTTAATAATGATTAGTTGTTCAATCACAGCTTAAATGTGACCAATTTTTCTATTGTCTTTCAAAATGCTTCACTTTCCTTTCAAAAGGGCCATCTCTCTCTTTTTTCTTTTATTGGATATTTTCTTTAATTACATTTCAAATGTTATGCCCTTTCCTGATTTCCTGCAGGAAACCCCCTATTTCGTTCCCCCATACCCTGTTTCTCTGAGGGTGTTCCCACCCACTCATTCCCACCTCCCTGACCTCCCATACCCCTACACTGGTACATCGAGCCTTCACAGGAACAAGGGCCCCATTTCCTATTGATGCTCAACAAGGCCATCCTCTGCTACATATGGCTAATTGGTAACATCAGAACCCAGTTCTCCCACTACAACAAGTCCTGGATACCCCAACACACTAGAAAAGCAAATTTCAGATTTAAAATCACATCCTATGGTGATGATAGAGGACTTTAAGAAGAACATAAGAACTCCATTAAAGAAGTACAGAACTCAGGTAAACAGGTAGACGCCCTTAAAGAGGATACACAAAAATCCCTTAAAGAATTACAGGAAAATATAACCAAACAGGTGAAGAGATTGAACAAAACCATCCAGGATCTAAAAATGGAAATAGAAACAATAAAAAATGGTCATGTCTTATACAGTGGACTATTGTCCACTATTCCTACAAAGTGATCAACTGTTCAATAATATTGGTTCACTGCCTCAACACGAAGATCCATTTTCCTCTCTCAATGGTTAACTGTTGTATCATATGAGTTCACAATTTAATTATAATAGTTCATTCTTCCATTACAATGATCCTGTCTCCAATAGCAATGGTCCATCATCCCAAAACAATGGTCAACTGTTTCTACATTATGATACATTGTTCTATCACAATGGGAGCACAATCCCACAGTATTCATCCTCTCTCTTATCACAATGGTACATTGTCCCACTACAAAGGCCTACTGTCCCACAACAACAATTTTCTGTCACATAACAGTATCCCAGTATCCCATCACAATGATCCACTGTTCCTTTGCAATGATTCAGTGTCACATAATAATGCTTCACTGTCTAATCACAATGGTCCACTGCTGTATCACATTGATTTTCTATGTAATTACAATGGTTTATTCTTATTAGAATGATCTCTCAAATGATCTACTATACCAAGACAATGGTCAACAGTTCATTGGAAGGATTCACTGTCTATCACAACTGTCCATGGTCTAATAACAATGATCCACTCTTCAATTACAACAGTCCATTATTTGATCATAATAGCCCATTCTCCAATCACCACAGTCCATTGTTTGTTCACTATTGTGTACTGTCACAGTTATTTACTCTCCAATCACAATGATCGCTTGTCCCAACATAATGATCTACCATCCCATCACAAAGTATACTCTCCCATCAAAATGTTCAGTCTTACCTAGTAATGTTCCAGTGTCCTATGTCCTGTTACAATATTTCATTCTCCCATCACAACAATTCACCATTCCATAACAAAGGTGAAATCTATATTACAGTACTCCAAAGTTCCAATATATATAATCTAATGTCCTATACCATATTATAGCATTTCACAGTTTCAACATAATATTCTATTATCCCATAAAAATGGGGTTACTATTCATCACAATATTTTGTTGTCTCTTCACTATGTTCCATTCTTCTATTATTAAAGTATGTTCAAATATATTATCACAGTTTTACATTGTCCACTTTCCTATCACAAAGATACACTGTTCTAAGACAATGGGTCACAGTCCTTTCAAAATGTTCATTACCCAATAGCAATGGTATGCTGCCCACTACAAATTTCCATTGTCCTATAATCATAATTTACTACCTTATCATTCCTTTTGTGTCTCACCACAGTGATTGACTGTACTATTCCTTCTTACAATGATACGCTATCCCAAAATTATGTTCTACTATCCTATCACCATGATCCATTGTTCTATCACAATGTTCTACTATCTTATAATAGTTATATTATGGTAGTTATAGTTAGACATAAATATTATATCCCTTATCACAATGCTTCACTATTCCACCATCATTGTCAGCTATCCCGTCATATTAGTCCAAGACATAAACACAACATTTCACTATCCAATTACCATACTTCATTGTCCCATCACAATACATTTTTCATACTGGTCAACTGCTCTATCACAAGGATAATATCCTATGACAATGCTCCATTACTCTATCACTTATCCTAATTATCCACTGTCAAATAACAATGGTCCACAAGCCCTTAGCAATGATTTGCTATACAATCACAATGTTCCCCTCTCTCTTGACTGTGTTTGATTGTTCTTTTCATTCCTATAATGGTCCACTCACCCGCAACAATTGTCCATTGTTCCATCACAACTATCCACTTTTTCTTTACAATGACATAGAGTATAATCACTGCCCCAAAACAAAGATATACTTTCCCATTACAATGGCACAAACAATGGTCCAATTTCTTCACAAGTATTCACTATGAAGTAACAGCAATGGTCCCAACACAAAGATTCACACTTTGCATCACAGTATTCCAATGTTCCATCACACTGATATTTTTCTTTTGTCTAATCACAGTGGTCAACTCTCTCATTACAATGATTCTTCCATCACAATGACCATCTGTCCCAACACAGTTGTCAAATGTTCCTTCAGGTTAATTCTCTGTCTTATCATAATGGTCCACACTCTCCCATCACAATCATCCACTATTTTATCATAATGGCCCACTCTCTCATTACAGCAATTCACTCTCTAATCACAATGATCCATTGTCTCTTCACAATGATTTATCTCTTATCACTCTCCAATCATAATGATCCACTGTACAAAAGCAATGGCCCAATCAAAATAATCCAGTTTCATCAATTTTTAATTGTTCCATCACGATGGTCCTCTGTATAATCATGATGATTTGATGTTCCATCACATTGGTTTTCTGTCGAATCACCATTATCCATTGGATAATGCTCCATTATCAAAAAATAATGGTCCAATACCCTATGCCGTTTAAAATAATAGTTCATTGTCATACGGCAATGGTCTGTTTTTACATCATAATGGTTTACTTTCCAATCATAATTTCTCCTCACTCACTGTAACATGTCAAAGATGCACTGTCTCATCATAATGGTCAAAAATCCTATAAATACAAAAATTATCAACTGTTTCATTACAGTTTTCTGTGATAATATAACAAAGGTTCACTCTTCTTTGGCAGTGTTCTAATGTCATGTCACAGTGGTCTAAATACTCCACTGTCCTAGTACACTGTTACTTTTTTCTATTGCAGTGATATATTCTTTATCACAGTAGTCTATTCTCCAATCAAAATGTTCTACTGTACCACCATAATAATTCATTGTTTCTTAGTAATAGTCCATGGTCCTATGACAATGGTGTTATTTCCATCACTATGGTGACTGTCTTATTACAATGATCCAATGTTCTAGAAAATTGGCCCACTGATCCATATCATCGAACCACTGTCCCATCACAATTGTCTACTGTCCAATCCATATAAGTATGGTCAAGGGTTCCATTGCAATGATTTGTTTTCCTATTAAAATGTTTAACTGTGCTTTCTTGAAGATCCAATATATTACTTCAAGGATATATTATATGCATTGTATTACTAGTCAACTTCCCTATCTAAACTGGTTACATAATGATGTTCCATAAAATTCTGTCCCATAAAAATGTCCCTTACCATCACAGTGGTTCAATGTCATATCACAGTGACTCACTTCCTATCAAAATGATATACTCACTCATGACAATAATCTGCTGTCCCAACACTATGATTCACTGTACAATCATCAAGGCCCACTGTCATATCACTGTGACAATGGTCAACTGTCCCATCACATTTCCAAAAGTCTCATCACAATGGTCTTTCATCTCATCATAATTATATAATGTCTTATCACAATAATGTACAGAATCATCACATTATCCTAGCACAATGTTCTATGTCCTAAATAATATCTATGTCCTAAAAGAATAGTCTACTATCCTATCATAACAATCTTTCTTTATATTACAATGCTGCAATACCCAGGCACAACGTGTCAATGTTACATATCAAAAATGTACTGCCTCATCAACTAAGATTAAAAGTCCTATCCCTAGTAACTATGGTCAATTGTCACGTCACAATGGTTTTCTGTCCCTTTTCCTCTTAACATGATCCATTATCACATCATAATAATCAACTGTTCCATTACACCCATCAGAATGATCTATTATCACATTAAATGTCCCACTGTTCCATCACAGTGATCTACTATCTCTTTAGTATGGCCCATAGTCCCACTGTGATGGTATTATTTCCATAACAGTGGTCCACCATGAGATTACAGTGATCAACTGTCCCAACCTAATGATAAACTCTCCCTTGAAAATGTTCAACTGTAATATTACTGTGATTCATTGTTCCAGAAAAATGGCTCACCCTCTCATCATGATCCACTTTCCTATCACAAGGATTTGTTGTCCAATTCCCAACTGTCCACTCTACAGTCATGATGATCAAATATTTTATCAAAATAGACCACTTTCCATTAGTAATGGCTCATTGTTGATCCACAATGATTCATTGTCTAATTTCAATAGTCCATAATCCAATTAAAATAAACTATCCTCCTAACACAATTGTTCACTCTTTGATCACAATTGTCTACTGTCCAATCATAATTACACACTGTCTAATTGCAATGATCTCCTCTCCCATTCAATGTTCCATAAGTCTTACCCCAGGAACAATTGCTATAGTAACATCGAAATGATCCCCTGGCCCATCATAATAATAGATTTTCCAATTACAAGTATCCCCTCTCCCATCAGTTTTACTGTCCTATTCTCTATCACCATGGTCCACTGTCCCAACAGAATTATTCTCTTTATGGTCAAAATGTTTTACTCTTCTATCTCAAATATCCACTGTTTGATCACAATTGTCCAAAGTTCTATCATCTCTAACAATGGTCAATTTACTCATCACAAAAGTATAAGATAACGTAATAAAGATTCTCCTTTTCATCATGATTTCCCACTGTTCCATCATAATGGTTCTCTATTTCCCTTACAAATTGTTCTAATTAATCCATCAAAATGTCACACTGCATCATCAAAATGATCCATTGACCAATACTATGATATACTCCCACATCACAATGGTCCAGTCTCTCAATATAATGTCCCATTGTCCCATCAAAATGATTCAGTGTCACATAAGAATGGGTCCCAGTAGTGTCCGATTAGAATGGTCCATTATCCCATTACAATGATGTTCTATCCTACTATAATTTTCTAATCGCAATTTATCTCTGTCCTATCAAATGATCCACTGTTCCACCACTAAGGCCACTATCCAATCACAATGATTCATTAGCCCATAAATACTCCATTCTCCTATCACAGTGATTCACTTTCTAATGACAATGGTCCACTCTTCCATCACATTGACCCTATCTCCAATTACGATTTCATACTGTACCATCACAATGGTCTCCTATTCATGCAAGATGATTTGTTTACAGTCACAATGGCCTACAGTTCTATTACAATGATCCTCTGTTCCATTGAATTGGCTTACAATCAAATTAAAAAGTTCTACTGCCCTATCACAATAGTCTAATGTCCCATCACAATGATTCACTATCCAATCACAATAATTCACCCTCCCATCACAATGATCCATAGTCCTATAACAATGATTCATTGCCTTAATTACTATCTCTTTATATATTCCCTTTATAATGGCCCTCTGTTACATCACAATTGTCAATTGTCTCTTTATAATATCTCACAGTCTCAAGACACTGATTTACTTAACTATCACAGTTATACACTGACCAATTACGATGGTCCACTCTCCTATTCCCTATCATTGTAATCTACTGTCCACTCAGAATAATTAACATTTTCATGACAGTATTGTGCTCTTCCATAACAAAGATCCACGATTTCATAAAGATGGTAGAAAGTCCTATCCTCTATAACAATGGTCAACCATGCCATCACAATGATACATGATCATAAAAGATGATTTTAGCTTCCATCACAATTTTCCACTGTTATATTTTGGTGGTCTACTATACTAACCCCTCTCAAATTCATCCACTGTCTTTAACATAATGAAAACTCTCTCATCAAAATGGTCCACTCCCCCATCACAGTGATTTACAGTCCTATAGTAATAATGATCTACTACCCTATCCCAATGATAGTCTCTCATCACAATGGTCCATTGTCCTGTCCCAATTGTATACTGTCCCAATACAATGATCCACTTTCTGATCACATTTGTCAGCTATCCTCTTACAATGATTAGCTATCTCATCACAATGGTTCTCAGTCTTATTAACATGTTTTATTGCCCCATCAATTACAATGGTCTACATACCCATCACAATGATTCACCATCCTATAACATCAGTTCTCTGGATCATCAGTATGTTCCCCTCTCATTTCATAATGGTCAATTGTCTTAATTGGTCTAACTTTGTTCCACTGTTACATAATAGGGACCTAGTAGTATCCCTTGTCACAATGGTCCAATCTACATCAAAATGGTCCCCCTTTCCATCACAATAGCCAGTTGCTCCATCATAATGCACATTGTTCAATAATATTTGTCTACTGTTCCATCACAAAAAATATTTTCTTATCCCAGCCATCACTCTTATCACACTGATCCAAAGTTCCATAACAAAGATTGAAGATCCATCCCTGTTTTCTGTCTCAAGGCAGTGTTCTACTGTAATCGTTCCTCTCACAAAGTTCCTCTATTCCATAACAATGATACCTTTTGTCCCATCATAATGATTTACTCTCCTACCTCAATGCTCTATTGTTCCATAATAATGGTCAGATATTCTATCCCCTATAATTGACCCGTGATATTTAAGTACCTCATCAAAATGGTCCACAGTCTCTTCATAATTCACTCTGCCATAATAATGTTCCACTGTTACTCCAGGTACAGTGTCTTATTCCAAATAACAATGGCTTACTATTTTTTACAATGGTTCACTATCACATAAGAATTATGCATTGTGTACCATAAAACACCCTTGGCCCACCACTATTTACTGCTCTCACAATTTTTCACTATCATATTAGTCCACTCTCCAGTCAGATTGGACCTGGACGCATCACAGTGATTCCCTATCCAGTAAGAATGGTCTGCTCTTCCATCAAAATGACCCACTTTCTAATCACAATGGCTCTTGGTACATCTTATTGTCTAGTGTTCATTCAAAAAGATTTACTACAAGTCACAATGATTTCCTATCTCATCACAATGAATGGTGCACTGTCCCATCAAACTGCCTCACTGTTTAATCACAATACTTCACTGTTCCTTACTATAATTTACTTACTGTTCCATCATAATGATCCACTGTCCTATTCATATGATATAACCCACTGTTATGTCACAATGATTTTTTGTCCAGTCACATTATTTACTGTTCAATAACAATGGTATACTCTTCCATCACAATGGTCCATTGATATATCCCTATAATTAACTCTAAAATCACAATGATCTATTACTTTTTATAATATTTTCTGACCATAACAATAGTATATTGTCCATTACAACGATCTACTGCCCCATCAGAATGTTCCAGTACCCCATCAAAATGGTCCATCCTTGTTACAGTGGTCAACTCTCCTATTTCAGTGATTCACTATCCTATAACAGTGACTCACTGTTCCATCACAATGGTACAGGGATCACAATGTTCCATTCTGCTACAAGAGTGGACCAATGTTTTATACCCTATCACAGTGTTCCACTGTTCCATCACAATAAATAAATAACTCATATCAATGTTCTACTGTAAATTATAACACCCTACTGTGACATGAAAGTGGTCTAATATCCTACCCTACCACTTATCACAATTGTCCACCATCCCCTCAAATTATTCAACTATTCATCACAATATTAAAATGTTCCATTAGGATGTTATACTGTCCTAAACTTTATTAAAATGGTCCACTATCACATGAAAATTTTCACTGTCAAATCACAATGCTTCTGTCTTATCAAATTGTTCATGGTCACATAACAAAAATTCAGTATCCTCATATTTTCACTTTCACATCACAATGGTCTACTGTTTAATTCCCTTGCAAAATGATCTAATGTTCTATCAGAATGTCCCACTGTAAAATCAAAATGACCCATTGTCTTATCATGTTCATCCACTTTCTCACCACAATGGTCTATTTTACCATCAATCATAATGTTTCTGGATCCAATCACAATTTACAAATACTCCATCTAAATGATGTACTTTCCAGTCAAAGTGGCCCACTATTCATACCATAACAATGGCGCTTTTCTTTCTTCACAGTGATTTAAGTTCCAATCACAGTAGACTACTATTCCATCACAGTGGTGCACTATCTAAATACAATTTTTCATCACCAAGGACCAAACTCTTATTCTCTAACAGTGATCCACTGTGTATCAGACTGGCACAGTGTCTGTCCACGTACAATTCTCCAACTTTCCACAACCGTCTACTGTCCCATCACAATGGCTCATTGCACCATCACAGTATTCTGCTTTCCTTTAATAATGCTCCCCTTTCCTATCCCTTTTCAGCTCTTATACCACAAGTTTCCACTATCCTATTAGAGTGGTTTACTATCTTTTCTTTATTATCCATTCTTCTTTGATTATGATTCACTCTGACATGACTATATTTTTTTTCTCATTACAGTGGTCCATTATACTATTCTATTCTACAATTATCTACTGTCCCACAAAATTACTATTATATTACACAATTTAATTGTCCAATCAAAATTCCCCCTTATCACATGATAATGAGCTAATATCCTATACTCTATCACAATCTTCCATTGTCCCATCAAAATGATCCACTGAACCAAAAACATACAATATTTTACTCTTCTATCACAATGGTTCAAAATCCCAACACAAAAATCTACTCTCTAATCAATGTTCTCTGCCTTATCACAATAGTCCACTGTCTTACTCCTTATCAAAATGGTCCAAAGGAACATCACAATCACATACTTTCCCATCATAACAATTTATTATTCAACTGCAATGAGTAAGAGTACGCTCATGATAATCCATAATCCCATCACAATATTCTGTTGTTCTATCATAACAATTTACTGTTCTATCACAACACTCTGTGCCATAACAATGATCTACTGCTCCATCACAATAGTACAATGTCCTTTCCCTATCACAGGCATCCACTGTCCTTTTAAAATGATTCCTTTCCCCATCACATTGTTCTGTTTCCTCTCAAAGACCCTCTGTCTCCAAACTTCCCATCACATATAACCATGTTCAATGACTCCACCTTAATCATCCATAGTCATTTAACAGTTATTCACTGTTAATATCTCATTGTACAACTCTTGTCTAATAATATTCTAATGTACATTACCTTTCACAATGGTCTATCATCCCATAAATATGTTTCACTGTCTCATCACAATTGTTTACTGTCCCATCATAAAGTTTCACTGTAAGATAACAATGTTCTATTATCCTATTCTCTCTCACATTAGGTCATTTTCTTGTCACAAAATTCCACTGTTCCATCACAAATGGCCCACAGTCCCATCACAAAGGTCCACTTTGCCATCAGTGTAGTCCACAGTCCCATCATGATGTTGACTGTCCTATTCAAGTTATCTCCTGCCCCATTTGAATGATTCTGTGTCTTATCAAGATGGTCAATTGCATATCGAAATAATCCACTGCCTCATAGCTCTGCTTTTCCATGTCAATGCTCCACACTCCTTTAATTATGTACCAGTCTGATCATCTATCACTATAGTTCATTATCCCTGAATAATGCTTCACTACCACTTTACAGTGATGCACTATCCCAGCATTAAGATCCATGATCCTCTATCATCCTAGTGTTCCTCATTCCCTTAATGATTTATACTTTTCTTTCTCAGAGTATGTGATTGCCCCATTTCAGTATGGTACTTTTTCAGAAATAATGTTCCATTATCCTATCCCCCATAATAGTAATCCAATATCACATAACAATGTTCCACTAATCCATCACAATTGTTCATTGTCTCTTCATAATATTCATTGTAATGTCAAAATAGTCCATTGCCTTTTCCTCTTATAATGTTACATTGGTCCACTGTACAAAGACAGCTTTCTATATTTCTAGCACAATAATCCCCTATTCCATAACAGTGATTCCCTGTTTCATCACTATGTTCACTTATCCAATTTTAGTGGTAAATTGCACTGTGTTTTTTCACAATTATCCAATGTTCTATCAAAATTGTCCATTCTTAACATATTGGTTGTTTATTTCATAATAATTATTAGATTTCCCATCATATTATTTTACTGCTTTATCATCTTCCTATGACATTATTTCACTATTTCATTATAAGCGTTCAAAGTCTTATCCCCTATAACAATGGTCTACACATCATAACAACTCACAGTTGTATAACACAATCATTGTCCCATTAAAATGATTTGCTTCCAAATTACAATAGTTCTATCTTTCACCAAAATGATTCACTCTCTCATAACATAGGCCATGTCTTATCATAATAACACATACTTTCCTATCACAATGCTTCACTATGCTGTCATTATTGTCCAGTCATCCAGTCCCATCATAAGATCCACTGTCCAATCACAATGTTCCGTTTTCTTATCAAAATTTTCACAGTCGAATAATAAATGGTCCACTAACCCATCACAATGACCACTGTCCTATCAAAATGTCTCACTGTCTCTCAAAACGATTCAATGTCCCTTGCAATGTTCCACTGTCCCATCATTATTGTCGACTGCCATATCACAGTTTTCTACTGTGCCTTCCAAATGATTCACTGTTATATCACAATGATTCATTGTTCTATCATAATGATCTATTGTCCTATTACAGTAGTCCATTGTCCCATCACAAAGCTTCAGTGTCCCATCAAGAGGTCCACTGTCCCATCAAAATGATTCACTGTAGCATCAAAATGAATTATTGTCTCAACATAATTGTCCATGAAACCATCACGATGGCTCACTGTTCCATCAAAATGATTCACCAAAATGTTCTACTGTCCTACCACAGTGGTTTGTCTTATCCCAAATCTCCACTGTTCTATCTCCTATCACAATAGCCCAGTGTTCACTCACAATGATTCACTTTCTTTTCCAGCACAAGGTTCAATGTTCCCTTTGCCGATCAAATGCCTCATTACTATGGTCCAAGTATTACAGCCTGCAGCAATGTTCAACTGTCCTATCCTTCAGTGACTTACTATAACATCTCATTCTATCACTTTCCCTTAATAATTCTCTAACATCTAATGCCTATTCTTGCAAATGGCATATTAAAATGTTGTACTATCTTACCATTATGATTTATTGTTCAATTCTAATATTCCACTGCAACACTACTTTGTCTGATTTTTTATGCCCTCTCACAATTGTCTACTGTCCTATCACAAAGGTCCAATGTCTTATTACAAGGATCCATTGACTGGTAGCTAGAATTTACTTTTCTATGACAATTCACCATTCTCCTTTAATTATATGCCACAGTCTTATCCCCTTTTATAATGGTCCACTGTCCCACCACGATCCAATTTAATATGCCTTCTAACAAGGGTCAACTTAACCATTTTGCTGATATTACTGTCCCTTCAAAATGATTTACTGTTTTATCACAATAATTCATTGTTCTATCATAATCATCTTTTTTTCCTACTACAGTGATCCATTGTCTCATCACAATGCTTCATTGTCTGATTTAGAGGTCCACTGTCCCATCAAAATTATTAACTGTAGTATGGAAATGACTTATTATCTCAACATCATTGTCCATGAAATCATCACAATGATGCACTGTTCTATCAAAATGATCCACTAAAATGTTCTACCTTTCTACTACAATGGCTTAATAATCCCATCACAAAGATATACAGAATTGTCTACTCATCAGAATTGTCTACTGTCCAATCACAATGTCTCACTGTTCCTTCACTATTGTTTACTATTGCATCATAATTTTGTACTGTTCCATCAAAATGATTCACTATTCCATCACAACAATTCATTGTTCTACACAATAGTCCATTATCTTATCCCAGTAGTTCACTGTCCCATCACAATTGACCCCTGTCACAGAACAATGGTACATTGTCTGATACTCTATCAAAATCATCCACTATACCTTCACCATTATTCACCCTTTCAGTACAATGACTCCATGTTCCATCATAGGGATCAATGGTCTCATCATTGTCCTAATCTCTATCACAGTGGGAAACTGTTTAATCACAATGGCCTACTCTCACATAAGAATGTTCCACTCTACCATCACAAGGACTACTGTCCTTGAAAATGTTTCTCTGTCACATCACAATGATCTATTCTCTTATTCTCTCTCACAAAATTCATCTGTTCCATCATATTTGCTTACTGTCCTACCACAAGCTTTCACTGTCCTATTAAATTATCCCACTGTCTCAAAATCTATCTCAAAGATTCACTGTCTCCTTACAATGATATCCTGTCTCACTGCAATCAATGATCACTGTCCTATCTAAAGTTCCAAAAGTACCTATCATTCAACTGTCCTATCCTAAACATGCGTGGTGATATTATGGTCAACCACTGTAACAGCTCATTGCATCACTTTCCCTTAATAACACTTCAATGTCCACTCCCTTTCACAGTAGCCCTTTGTCCCATAACAACGTTCTGTTATGTAATCGCAGTGCTTTCTTGTCCCATTATAAAATGCTACTGTCTCATCATAGTGGTCCTCTATCCTAATTTCTCTCAAAATGATCCATTGTCCTATCACATAGTTTCAGTCTCCCATGACAAGGGGCCACTGCCCTATTACAGTGATATATAATATATCATCACAATGGTTCACTTATCTATCACAATAGTGCACTCATCCATCACAATGCTTCACTATGGAATCCAATTAATCTACTCTCTCATTGTGATGTTCATTCTCTCTTCACAATGATTTGCAGTCCTATACAATAAACTATTTCCTAACCCAATGCTCTACTTCACCTTAATTTTGGTCTATATTCCTGTCCTCTATCGCATTGTTCCACTGTCCCAAGACAGTGTTCCACTATCCTTTATCACAGTGATGCACTCCCTCATTAAACTTATCAAATTCCCACTGAAATGACTCATTTTCCGATCACAATGCTCACTATATAGTCATAATAGTATACTATCTCTTCACAATGACCTACTGTTCCATCACAATGGTTCAAAATCCCATAAAAATATCCCGTTTTATCACAATGTTCCACTTTCCTATTACTTGTGGTAAAAGGTCAAATATCCCATTAAACTGACCAATGTCCTATTATCTATCACAGTGCTCCACTGTTCCTTTATAGTAATTCACTATCATATCAACATGCTCTACTATTCCACTGTAACATCACAATAGTCCACTACAACATAATGATGATTCACTGTCCCTTGTCATAATAATCTAGCATTACATTATAATATTCCAATATCTAATCACAATTGTCCACTGACACATTATAGTTGTCCATTCTCCTATTCTTTCATATAAAGGCTCACTGTAAGTTCATACTGGTATACTATCCCATCAGTATGTCCAATTGATACATCAAAATGTTCAGTGTTCCATAACAATGATCCACCATACAATTATAATGACCTTCGGCTCATAACTATGCTCTACTGCTCTATCCACAATAACAGTAGTCTATTGTAACATTAAAATGATTCACTGTCTCATGCTTGATCACTAGGGTCTTCTTTTTTTTTTCCCTTGATCCACTGTCCCATTGTAATGATTAACTTTCCCATAAAAATTATTCCATGTTTCATTTCAAAGTCTACTCTCTTATCACCATGATCAAAAGTTTTATACCCTCTAAAAATAGCTAACTATCCCATCAAAATGTTCTCTGTGCACAAGACAAAGATTCACTATTCTATGACAATGTTCTACTCCCATATCATAATAGTCAACTGTCCTATTCCCTCCTACAATGGCCTACTCACTGATGTATCAAAATTGTCCACTCTTCTATCACAATGTTCCACTGTACACCACAGTATACATTGTCTCAATACATTAGCAAACTGTCAAGTCACCATAATACATTGTTCCCTAGAGTCCTTCACAGTCTTATAATAGTGGTGAAAGATCCCATTATAATGCTTTACAATATCACAATGATTGACTGATATATCCCAGTGGTTCATTTTCCTATTTTCTCTCAGAATGTTCAACTGTCTTAGCACATTGATATACTCTCCTACAATTATGGGTCAGTGTTTTTGGTTTCCATCACAGTGATCATCTATGTGATAACAGTATCACACTCTCCCATATAGTGGTTCACTGTTCCATCACAAAAAGAAAGTGGAGCACACTTCCTCTTAATAAAGTTCCACATTCCTATTACCTATCACCACAACCCACTATTCCACAACGATGTTCTCAACACAGAAGCCACTGTCCCATAAAAATATTCCATAGTCACCTCACATTGGTACATTCTTCCATTTCATATAATAGTGTTTACTGTCCCATCACAAAGAGCTTGTTCAATAACAATGATTAACTTTCTCAACAAAATGGTCTACTGTTCCTTCAAAATGTCATACTGTCCCACCAGAATGGTCTCCTGTCATATAACAATCTTTCATTATCTCATCATAATGGTCTAGTGTAACATCACAATGGTTCACTATCTCATCAAAATAGTCTACTCTTTCATCAGAATTATCTATTTTCCCATACGATGATCTATTGACCTATCACAGTATTCCACATGTTAGGAATATTATCACTTCACAATAATCCATTATTAAATCACAATTGTTTACTACTTTGTCACAATTACACACTGCTTCATTACAAAGATCCACTGTTATATCTCAGTGTTCCACTATTATATCCCAAATCAGTGTTCTACTATCCTAACCAATTTTTTCATTATTGTAATACAATATTTCTACATCCCATCTCTAGAGTCCACTATCCTATTCCTTATCACAGTGATCTCCTGTCCCATCAAAATGGTCTATTGTCTCATCAGAAAGACTCACTGTTCAATCGCTATTAACCTCACCATCTTAATGCCCCCTCATCATCACAATGACCGCTGTCGTATACAATGAATCACTGACTTTTCATAATAATTTATTCTTCGATCCCATAATTAGAACCAATATTCTTTGCTCTACTTCAGTAGTTCACTGTCCAAATATAATGGTCTACTGTCCCATCATAATGTTCTACTATCCCACCAAATCATTCCACATTCCCTACTCTGCTCATAAGGCAGTACCAATGTCTAATCATAATTTTCTACTGTCCCTTCACAATGGTAAATTTTCTATTACAATGCACTGTTCTATGGCAGTCTCTAGTATTCCTTTACAATGTTTTCCTGCTCCATTATTTAATGGTATAATATAATCAGACATTGTAATGTATCTGGTAAAATTCTAACTAAATTTATTTTGATTGCATGCAAATCTGTTACTACTGTCTTTTGTTAATACAATACTTTTAAGTAAAAAATATCCAATGATGTGAGTAGGATAATTCCACATGTTACACACATATTACAGTTGGTAAGATCAGAAGTCTATATCGCTCCATATTCTGTTCCTTCATAGCATAGAAGATACTAATACTCTAAATGCTTAATCTGAAGTGATATAAGAACATTCCATGACAGAAAAAGATTTGGGAATATTGGATAGATAATTTGTGACTGTAGTTTTATTAAAGAAAGAATATTTTTAATAACTTTTAAATAGAGTTAACTTTAGAAATCAATGAGAAAACATGATTTTTCAAACCCTTTATATACTAATTAATGTTATTCTTTAACAAAAAATAAATAAATATGTTGAAAAAATCCTCGACCAGAACCATTGTGGTTTTTTTATTAGATTTTTTTAAAAACACTTCAAATGTTATCCCCTTTCCTGTTTTCCTCTCAGAAAACCCCCTATTCCCTCCCCTTGCTAACCCACCCACCAAATCCCACTTTCTTGCCCTGGCATTCACATATACTGTGGCCTAGAGCCTTCAAAGGACCACAGGCCTCTCCTCCCGTTGATGACCTACAAGGCCATTCTCTGCTACATATGCAGCTGGGGCCATGAGTCCCACCATGTGTACTCTTTGCTTGGTGGTTCAGTCCCTGGAAGCTCTAGGAGTACTAGTTAGTTCATATTATTGTTCCTCCTATGGGGCTGCAAACCCCTTTAGCTCTTTGGGTCCTTTCTCTAGCTTCTCTATCAGGGACCCTGTGCGCAGTCCAATGGATGGCAGCAAGCCTCCACCTTTATATTTGTCAGGCACTGGTAGAGCCTCTCAAGAGACAGCTATAACAAACTACTGTCAGCCAGCACTTGTTGCCATTCAAAGTATTGTCTGGGTTTGGTGACAGTATGTGAGATGGAACCGCAGGTGGGCCAGTCTCTAGATGCCCTTTTCTTCCTTCTCTGCTCCATACTTTGTCTCTGTAACTACTTCCATGCCTATTTTGTTCTTTCTTCTAAAAAGGACCAAAGTATCCATACTTTGGTCCTCCTTCTTCTTGAGTTTTATGTGGTTTGTAAATTGTATCTTGGATATTCTGAGCTTCTGAGTTAATATTCACTTATCAGTGAGTGCATACCTTGTGTGTTCTTTTGTGATTATGTTACCATCACTCAGGATGATATTTTCTAGTTCCATCCATTTGCATAAGAATTTCATGAATTCATAGATTTTTTAATAGCTGAGTAGTACTCTATTGTATAAATGTACCACATTTTCTGTATCCATTCCTCTATTGAGGGACATCTAGGATCTTTCTAGCTCCTGGCTATTAAAAATAAGACTTCTATGAACATTGTGGAGCATGTGTCCTTATTAAATATTGGAGCATTTTCTGGGTATATACCCAGAAGTGGTATTGCTGGGTTCTCAGGTAGTACTATGTCCAATTTTCTGAGGAACTACCAAACAATGGAGGAGTGTTTCTCTTTCTCCACATCCTCATCAGCATCTGCTGTCACCAGAGTTTTTGATGTTAGCCATTCTGACAGGTGTGAGGTGGAATCTCAGGATTGTTTTGACTTGCATTTCTCTGATGACTAAGGATGTTGTCATCCTTAGATGCTTCTCAGCCATTCGGTATTACTCAGTTAATAATTCTTTATTTAGATATGTACCCCATTTTTTTAATTGAGTTATTTGGTTCTTTGGACTCTGAATTCTTGAGTTCTTTGTATATATTGGATATTGTATGTAGGGTTGGTAAAGATCTTTTCCCAATCTGTTGGTTGTCATTTTGTCCTATTGACAGTGTCTTTTGCCTTACAGAAGCTTTGCAATTTTATGAGGTCCCATTTGTCAATTCTTGATCTTAAAGTATAAGCTATTAGTGTTCTGTTCATGAAATTTTCCCCTGTGTCCATGTACTTGAGGTTCTTCCCCAGTTTCTTTTCTATTAGTTTCAGTGCATCTGGTTTTATGTGTAGGTCCTTGATCCACTTGGACTTGAGCTTTGTAGAAGGAGATAAGAATGGATCAATTTGCATTCTTCTACTGGGTAACCACCAGTTGAGCCAGCACTATTTGGGAAAATGGTGTCCTTTTTTTCCACTGGATGGTTTTAGCTCCTTTGTCAGAGATCAAGTGACCATAGGTGTATGGGTTCATTTCTGGGTCTTCAATTCTATTCCATTGATCTACCTCCCTATCACTGTACCAAGACCATGCAGTTTTTATCACAATTGTGCTGTAGTAAAACTTGAGGTCAGGAATGGTGATTCCACCAAAAGTTCTTTTATTGTGGATAATAGATTTTGCTATCATAGGTTTATTGTTATTACAGATCAAATTGTTCTTTCCATCCTGTGAAGAATTGATTTGGAATTTTGATGGGGATTACATTGAATCTGTAGTTTGCTTTTTATAAGATGGCCATTTTTACTATTTTAATCCTGCCAATCCTTGAGCATGAGAGATCTTTCCACCTTCTGAGATCTTTAATTTCTTTCTTCAGAGACTTAAGTTCTTGTCATATAGATCTTTCACTTGCTTAGAGTCACAACAAGGTATTTTATATTATTTATAACTATTGTGAAGAGGGTTGTTTCATTAATTCCTTTCTCTGTTTATCCTGTGAGTAGAGGAAGGCCACTGATTTGTTTGATTTTATATCCAGCTACTTTGCTGAAGTTGTTTATCAGGTTTAGGGGTTCTCTGGTGCAATTTTTGCAGTCACTTAAGTATACTATTATATCATCTGCAAATAGTGATATTTTTACTTCTTCCTTTCCAATTTGTATCCATTTGACCTCTTTTTGTTGTCTAATTGTTCTGGCTAGAACCTCGAGTAATATATTGAATAGGTAGGAAGAGAGTGGGCAGCCTTGTCTAGTCCCTGATTTTAGTGGGATTGCTTCAAGGTTCTCTCTATTTAGCTTGATGTTGGCCACTGGTTTGGTGTATATTGCTTTTACTATGTTTAGGTATGGGCCTTGAATTCCATATAATTCCAAGCCTTTTATCATGAAGGGAAGTAGGATTTTGTCAAATGCCTTATTAGCATCTAAGGAAATGGTCATGTGGTTTTTTCTTTGAATTTGTTTATACAGAGGACTACATTGATGGATTTCTGTAGAGTGAACCATCCCTGCATCCCTGGGATGTAGCCTACTATGATGGATGATCATTTTGATATGTTCTTGGATTCGGTTTGCTAGAATTTTATTGAGTAATTTTGCATTGCTGTTCATATGGAAAATTAGTCTGAAGTTCTCTTTCTTTGTTTTATCTTTGTATAGTTTAGGTATCACAGTAATTGTTGTTTCACAGAATGAATTGGGTAGAGTGCCTTCTGTTTCTATTTTGTGGAATAATTTGAGGAGTATTGGTATTAGATCTTCTTTGAAGGTCTGATAGAACTCTGCACTAAACTCATCTGGTCCTGGGTTCTTTTTGGTTTGGAGACTATCAATGACTATTTCTTTCAGGGATATGGGACTGTTTAGATCATTTATTTGATCCTGATTTAACTTTAGTACTTGCCTAGAAAATTGTCCATTTCATACAGATTTTCTAGTGTTGTTGAGTATAAGCTTTTGTAGTAAGATTTGATGATTTTTTTATTTCCTCAGTTTCTGTTGTTATATCTCCTTTTCATTTCTGATCTTGTTAATTAGGATACTGTCTCTGAGCCCTCTAGTTAGTCTGGCTAAGGGTTTACCTATTTTGTAGATTTTCTCAAAGAAACAGCTCCTGGTTTTGTTGATTATTTGTATAGTTCTTTTTGTTTCTACTTGATTGATTTCAGCCTTGAGTTTGATTATTTCCTACATTCTCTTTCTCTTAGGTGTATTTGCTTCTTTTTGTTCTAGAGATTTCAGATGTGCTGTCAAGCTGGTAGTATATGCTCTCTCTAGTTTCTTTTTGGAGGCACTCAGAGTTATTAGTTTTCCTCTTTGGACTGTTTTCATTGTGTCCAATAAGTTTGAGTATGTTGTGGCTTCATTTTCATTAAACTCTAAAAAGTTTTTAATTTCTTTCTTTATTTCTTCCTTGACCAAGTTATCATTGAGTAGAGCATTGCTTAGCTTCTACATGTATGTGGGCTTTCTATTGTTTATGTTGTTATTGAAGACCAATCTTAGTCCATGGTGATCTGATAGGTGCATGGGATTATTTCAGCCTTCTTGTATCTATCTGTTGAGGCCTGTTTTGTGATCAATTATATGGTCAGTTTTGGAGAAGGTACAATGAGGTGCTGAGAAGAAGGTATGTTTCTTTGGTTTAGGATAAAATGTTCTATAGATATCTGTTAGATCCATCTGTTTCACAACTTCTGTTACTTTCACTGTATCTCTGTTTAGTTTCTGTTTTCACGATCTATGATCTACCCATTGCTGAGAGTGGAGTGTTATTGTGTGCAGTGCAATGTATGCTTTTAGCTTTAGGAAAGTTTCTTTTATGAATGTTGGTGACCTTTCATTAGGAGTATAGTTGTACAGAATAGAGAATTCTTCTTGGTAGATTTTTCCTTTGATGAGTATTAAGTGTCCTTCTTTAACTTTTTTGATATCCTTAGGTTAAAAGTTGATTTTATTTGATATTAGAATGGCTACACCAGCTTGTTTATTGGAACCATTTGCTTGGAGAATTCTTTTCTAGCTGTTTACTCTGAGGTAGTGTCTGTCTTTGTCACTGAGGTGTGTTTTGTTTATGTATCTAGTCTGTTAGTCTATGTCTTTTTATTGGGATATTGAGTCCATTGATATTAAGAGATGTTAAGAAAAAAAGATTGTTGATACCTGTTATTTTTATTGTTAGAGGTGGGATTTTGTTTTTGTTGTTTTGTTTTTGTGGCAATCTTCTTTTTGGTTTGTTAAGATTATTTTCTTATTTTTCTTGTGTGTAGTTTTCCTTCTTGTGTTGGAGTTTTCCATTTATTATCCTTTGAAGGACTGGATTTGTGGAGAAATATTGTACAAATTTGTTTTTGTCATGGAATATCTTGGTTTCACCATCTATGATTATTGAGAGTTTTTCTGGGTATAGTAGCCTGGGATGGCATTTGTGTTCTCTTAGGGTCTGTATCATGTCTTCCCAGGATCTTCTCACTTTCATAGTCTCTGGGAAGAAGTCTGGTGTAATTCAAATATGTCTGCCTTTATATACTACTTGACCTTTTTCCCTTACTCTTTTTAATATTCTTTCTTTGTTTTGTATATTTGGTACTTTATTATTTGACGGGAAGAATTTCTTTTCTGATCCAATCTATTTGGTGTTCTGTAGGTTTCTTGTATATTCATGGGCATCTCTTTCTTTAGGTTAGGGAAGTTTTCTTTATAATTTTGTTGAAGACATTTACTGGCCCTTTAAGTTGTGATTCTTTTTTCTCTTTTATACATATTATCCTTAGGGTTGGTCTTCGCATTGTGTCCTGGATTTCCTAGATGTTTTGAATTAGGATCTTTTTGCATTTTTCATTTTCTTTGGTTGTTGTGTCAATGTTTTCTATGGTATCTTTTGTGCCTGAGATTCTCCTATTTTTTTGTATTCTGTAGTTCATGCTTGCATCTATGGTTTCTGATCTCTTTCCTACGTTTTCTATATCCAGAGTTTTCTCTCTTTGTGATTTCTTTATTGTTTCTACTTCCATTTTTAGATCCTGGGCGGTTTTGTTAAATTCTTTCACCTGTTTCGTTGTGTTTCCTGTAATTCTTTAAGGGTTTTTGTGTGTGTGTGTGTGAGTGTGTGTGTGTTTCCTCTTTAAGGGCTTCTACTTGGTTACTTGTGTTCTCCTCTAATTCTTTAAGGTATTTTTGTGTTTCCTCTTTAAGGGCTTGTACCTGTTTACATGTGTTCTCCTGTATTTCTTTAAGCAAGTTATTTAAGTCCTTCTTAAAAATCCTCTATCAACATCATGATACATGTTTTTTTAAATCCAAATCTTGCTTGTTCATTGCATTGGGGTATCCAGGACTTGCTGTGGTGGGAGAACTGGGTTCTGATGATGACATGTAGTCTTGGTTTCTGTTGGTAAGATTCTTGTGTTTGCCTTTGGCCGTGTGATTATCCCTGGTGTTAGATGTTCTTGCTGTCTCTGGTTGGAGCTCGTTCCTTCTGTGGGTCCTCTGCTCAAAGGCTTCTGTCAGCACTCCTGAGTAATCAGATCTCTCCTGGTGGAATTTTTATACAGAGTGGTCTGCAATAGCCCAAGCTCTGAGTGTAGATGTCAGACCAGAAGGATCCTGTCCCAGCTGCTCCACTGTTCTTGTGCCTCATGTGCCTTTCCCCCACCCCACTTCTGACAGTGATTGGAGAGAAAGTGGCTGTCTTACCTCTGAGCCAGGGAGTGAAAACACTCCTGGGAGAACAAGTCTCTCCTGGAGAGAACCATGCACAGCTGGTTGTGGAACAACCTCCACTTGTGGGTGCAGATGGAGGACCAGGAGGATCCTGTCCCAGCTGCTGCACTATTCCTTTGTTCTATGTGTTCCTGGCTGACCCTGCTCCAGACAGTTATTGGAGAGAACATCAGAACCATTGTTTTTTACTCGAGCAACATGAAGGATGCAGACATGAAAATTTTCAAGTGATTCATTTAAATAAAAAGACTTTGACCCTGTAAGTATGGTAGCTATGGATCATTAGATACATACCTGAGCTTGAGGGAATAGACACAACTCACTTATTGTAAATATATGGTGTTTTGCATATATTTTATCTTTTACAAATTGGAAGTTCATGGCTATCCTACACTGAGATCATCTATTACTACCATTTTCTATTTTCACATACTCCCTCTGTTATCCTGTGTCATATTTCCTTTTTTTTTCCAGGAATTTCAAACTCTTGGCTAACATAACATCTTAAAGGTCATCTGTGCTCTGCAATGTTTATGTTCCTATTGTAACTAAGGTAGCACAAACTTCACTCATATAAGAGAGTAAATTAAATCAATGAATAGTGTGTGGCTCCATGGGTCAAACATTTTCTTGTCTCTACAAATTTTTTCATGTCTTTCTAGCCACTGAGACACTATATTAGGATTAAGCTAAATAATGTTCTGTAAATAAGCTAGACATCTCACATTTTAATTTAGGAGCTATAAATGATTAAACATCATCATGGAATTCATAGATAGGATAAAAGATATAATGCAGAGAGGGGGAGAGGAGTCTAAATTGGAAGTCTTTGTTCAGTTGCTTCCCTCAGAGATCAGGGATTCCCTGTGGAAGAAGGGGATGAAAGATTGTAGGAGATAGATGGGATTGAGGACACCAGTAGCACATGGCCCACTGTATCAACTATTCAGAGCTCACAGGGATTGAGCCAGGAAGCACAGGGCCTGCAACAACTCCTCTGCTACATGTTATGGATGCAAGCTTGTTGATTTATGAGACGCATAACAAAAGGAATGGGTAATTCTCCAACTGCTCTTGGGACTCATTTTCTCCTGTTGGATTGCCATGCCTTGCCCAGATATGACAGCTTTCACCATGTCTTAGTGTATCTTGTTTTAGCCTGTTTGGCTGTCATTTCTTCAAGGCTGGATCTTTTCTGAAGAATAAAGAGAATTGGAGTGAATCTATGGGAGAAGAGAGGTACATGAGGACCCAGGAAGAGTAGAGCAAAGCAAACTGTAGTTGTAATGTAGCATATGAGAAAAAAACTATGTTTAATTAAAAACAACAAATTTTAAAAATAATACCAAAATAGCACTAAAAGTGCATGCACTATAGGGCACATGATGACTTTAAATAGTGGAACCCACTTTCAGATGATGACAAGAAACTCTTATGGCTTGGACAGAACAAATTTGCCCCCAAACTATCTGGCAGTCCAAACCAGAGCAACTAACTTTTCATTTATTTTAAGCTGAGAGAAATGAGTAATTGTTTCTCATACATAAGCAATATTACATCTTGAGGTGGAATTGACTCAGGGTGAAGACTCATAAATAGTGTTTAGATAAGACAAAGATGGGGCATCATACCTTCACTGACCCCCATCTCAATCAATTACCAGTTACCAACATTCAAGTAAGCTTGTCCACCAGCAAAGAAACCTCAAATGTCTGAAAGCTCAAATAATCATTAGCATTTCTAGGAATAAAAAAAAATTGAAATGAAGGAGTGGATGGTTTTTCAGACATGATATACACATCTTTATGAACAAAGAATTTTTTTGAAAAAAGTGATCTGTTCTACAGCAGCAACCAAGTCTGCAATATCTTCAAGGAATTCCTGCCAGGGGGGATAGTCTGAGTCTCAAAAATAAACATTAAAGCTGATGACAGACTACTTCAATACAGCCTAATATAGAAACAGTGAAGGTAGTGTGAGCTACATGGACATATAGATATTAACTGATAAATCTTCTTAAGGAAGACAAAGGAGTCTTTGTGTCCAGTGGAAACAGAGAATAGAGAATAACTTCAATGTAAGTTACTTCCATCACAACAAGTAGAATAACTTCACTACTCAATATATATAGTATATATACATATACATATATATACTATATATATTATATATATATTTCTTGATTATATATCAAGAAAAATAACTAAAACTAACATCAGAGTTTTATATTTCAAATAGCACTAATAATATAGTATATGATATAGAACCTACATAGCAATATCTTGATGACTGATGAAATTTGGGGTGGTTATGGGAACACGTTTTACTGTCATAATATATTTTAGTTAATTATTTGAGAATTTTACACATGTATAAAATATGTTGTGATCATATTAACTATCCCCTAACACTTTTTAGAGTTAACCTGCACTTTTCCACCCTCCATTTCATATTTTTTATTGATGCAGGGAAATACCATGACCAAAAAAACAAGTGTCCTTACTTAGGAAAGGGTTTACTCAGCTTATACTTGCACATTGCTGTTTATCATCAAAGGAAGTCAGTACAAGCAAACACTCACCTGTTAGCAGGAGCTTCTGCAGAAACCATAGAGGAGTGCTGCTAAATGGCTTCCCCTGGCTAACTCAGACTGCTTTCTTATAGAACTTAAAACCACCAATCCAGGGAAGGCACCACACTCAATAGGCTCCATCTTCCCTCACTGACCCTTAAATGAGAAAATGACTTACAGTTGGATCTCATGGAGGCATTTCCTCAGCTGAAGTCCCTTCCTCTCTGATGACTCTAGCTGTGTCAAATTGACACAAACTCAGCCAGTATACCCTCTCGAATTTGTGTTTTCTGTGTTATTCTTTTTTTTTTAATTTAATAACCTAATAAGTCTATCTCTGGTCCATACGTTTAATGAAGACTGAATTTCTAGTCCCCAGAACCATCAACTGTCAATAGTACTTCAGCTGTAATTGAGAGTTTTTTTGATCTTTACCCTCTCTATGCTGGGATATTGACTGGCTTCCTTATCAGCAAGTTTTGTACAGACAGTGACAGCTTCTAACTGTTAAATGATTGACTAGTAAGCCTATAGCATGTGAAAACTCTGTACCAGCTACCCATCTGATAGAGAAATGGTATTTAGAATACATAAAGAAAAAATAGATATACAATCCATTTAAAAAGTGGAGTGTGAAGATAAGCAAAGTTCTCAGACGAAAAACAAATAGTTAAGAGATGTGTTAAAAACATTGTTCCCCTTATCTACTGGAGCAAGTAAAACTATATTTACGTTTAGTTTTCATCTTACCCTACTCAGGATGATAATTTTCTAAAATAAAGTTAACAGTAAAGTTCACATATAACTTGACTCACAAAAGAATTCTCAGTAGTATGTGATGTTAAAGGCTGCATGTGACAAGGTCATATATTCAAGTCATGCTGGACTACACAGTGAAACTGCATCATCAATAGGAGGAAAGGACATCGGCCTTGTGAAAGTTTTGTGCCCCAGTGTAGGGGAATGCCAGGGCCAATAAGTGGGGTGGCAGGCATGGGGAGGGGGAAGGCAACAGGGGTTTGTTCTTGTTGTTTTTGTTTGTTTGTTTGTTTTTTGGAGGGGAAACTGGGAAAGGAGAAATTTACATGTAAATAAAAAATGTCTAATAAAAAAAATAAAGAATAACTTATTAACTTCACAAAAAAAATAAAATAAAATTTTCATGCAGTATAAAAAAAAAAGCAAGCAAACAAGGAAAACCAGTAAAAACAACAGTGACAATAAATCCATAGCTCAGAGTTTTGTAAACAAAATATATAAAACATATACATGAATCTAAGAAGAAAAGCAGATAAATTAGCCTCCTATAACAGTTAACATAACTATTCAGTTTACAAAACACTTCAGCTTAAGTAATTAAGGTGGTAAATGAAAAAAAAAAATACAATAACTTTAAAACACCAAAACATTATGGAGCTTAGAGACATTTAAGGGAAACATGTTCTTGATATGACAAAAAAAAAGTAACTTTTTTCAGAAGGAAGCCAAAAATAGTCTTAAATATCAAATTAGATTCTGATAAAGACATAATCAATGTCCAGGAGAACAAGTTAATAAAAATGTATGCAATTTCTCAGAAATACATGCACAGGGAAGAAACAGAAAAAAAAATCATACTCCTGGATATGGAGAAGTGAAGCCTGGATAGGAACCAGAGAGAATTATTCGCATTCGAGGGGAAAATGTCTGAGAATTTCATGAATTGATGTAAGGCAACATTGTGAATTTACAATAACACAATAAGGCATAATTATGAACCATATGTGTCCTTATCCTAGAGCAGTCCTCAGAAAGGAATTAAACATGACTGGGTGTGCCTCACAAAACTCAGAAGATTAGTGTAACAGGTTCAAGTGACAAAGAATACTGAGCTCAGCAGGTAAGTCATGGAGAAGACTGGCCAGGAAAGCACATGGCAGTGTTTTGCAAAGTGCCAAAGGTCAGGGACTGATTATCATGTCAAAAGAAATTTGTATGCCTAACTACATTGTTAAACAAGATTCTCAACAAAAGAAGAGGAGTTTTAAACAAAAACCATCACCACAAACCATACAGAAAAATTTGGCCATAAACTCTAAGCACAATAAAGCCAAATAAATGAGCACTGACTGACCTTTTTAAGCCCAGACATTTAAAAATCAAGTGCAAGTACACAGAATTACATGAGCAGGATTTATAGCTTCATAAAAATCCATATTTCTTTAAAAGAAATATTCACAACCAACAATGTTTAACTCAAGTAAAATATTATTTTACTTATGAATCAATATAGAAGTAAAAATAAAACATTATTTGTACTAAGACTGTCAATTTTTAAACTTTCAATAGGAATAGGGAGAAATACAAAGACAAATAAAAAACATAAAGCATACGAAATGCAAAAAAGTAACAATGAACACAACTATATCAATAACTACAAGTAGAAAAATATAATTAAACTCATAGTAAATGAACAGAAATTTTCAAATGAATATTTTATGAATCCAGAGGGATATTGCATATATATGTGTATATATATATGTATATATATACATATTAATAAAAGAATTAAGAAATATGTTAACCGAAAATTGAGAGTGCTTGTGTATTAGAGAGAGCAGAATTTGAGGCAAAAATTCATAATAGAGTAATACAAGTTACTGAACCACTGAAAGGTGACTGAGGGGTTAAATCTACCCACTGTGGCAAGAATGAGAATCAGAGTGGCGACCTCAGTATTCATGTAAAAACTAGGGTAGCGATATACACACATCTCTAACTCCAAAACAGAGGGAGAAATAGGTATGGGAATATCTGTTTTTTTTCTGGCTACTAGTTTGCTTGACAAATAGAAGTTCTGTTTTTACTCTCAAAAAAAAAAAAAAAAAAGGCAAAACTAAAACAGGACAAACTCCAATAACTTCTTTTGGCACTCACAAGTACATGAGCACATAGTATAAATGCATATACATTCTCTGCATAAATAATTATGCATACTATATATGTATATCTTTACATTAGTCAATTAATTCAAACAAAACACCTGTGACAGCATTTATGAGAGAAAGCACTGCAAAATAAAAAGAAAACAATAGGAAGAAGTAAATACAAAATTTGTATCCTATAAAATTTAAACGCCAAACTCTTAAAGCATTAATAGACCTAAATATAGATTAAAAGAAACATATAAACACTTTAACACATTTTTTGAAAAAAAATAGTATTATTTACTAAGGTTAAAGTCAATTTGAAAGACAAGAGACTTCACTTACACTCTACATAGAAACCACTCTTTTTACTTATTAATGGACAAATAACACTCTTCCGAAAGAAAATATAAAACCACTTTGAGAAAGAGGATGTAAGAATAGAAAAGGACCTAGAAAGGTTTACCAATAATCAAGAAAGTGCAAAATCAGAAACTATTGTACCCATGAGAATGGGTACAATTTCAAAATATCAAAACCCTAAGCTCTCAACTATTGGTGAACATGCTGAAATATATAATTCTTGTTGATTGCTGACCTGCTCAGTCATTAGCCTGTCCAATGTGCTGACAATTAATTAGGCATAGCCAGTTACATTGGGTTATATGACATATTTTGTGTGAATTAAAATAAAGTATTCTCATGTATGTACTCAATGACTGTTAATAAGCCAAAAAAAAAGGGGGGGGATAAATAAATTTCCTTCCAATGAGTAAAAGAACAAATAAATTCTGTGCTGTAATCATGAATAAAAGATAAGTTGAATAAATCATACACAATTGAATCATGATGAATTATGTTTTCTCACAGATAATACAGGATAAGAAAACATGTGATAGTCATATAGCTTTACAGAAGATCCCTAAAGTTTAAAACCATTGACACACATTACTTCACTGGCAACAAACTTTTAAAACCTAGTTCGTTAATCAGGGTTCTCTAGGAACTATTATTATGGTCAATATCATACATTGCTATTGGTTACTTTGAGAAATTATTCTTAAAAAAATTATGACCCTCCAGAATGTACCAGAGACTTGGGAGGTGAGAGACTCTCAGGACTCTCAGGGAGGGACCTTAGATGAAATGTCCTACAGTAGGGAGAGGGAACTTGTAGAGACCACCTCCACCAGAAAGACAGAGCATCAAGGGAGGGGTGGGGTTGCCATCCCACAGTCAAAAATTCTGACCCAGAATTGTTCCTGTCTGAAAGTACTGAATGAACAAAAATGGAGAAGAGCCTGAGGTAAAGGAGGGCCAGTGACAGGTCCAAAGTGGGATCCAGCTCAAGGGGAGGTCTCACGGCCTGACACTACAACTGAGCCTATGGAGTGCTCATAAAAACGGACCTATCATGACTGCCTTTCAAAAGATCCGAGAAGCAGCTGAGAGTCAGATGTAGATATTTACACCCAACCAATGGACAGAAGCTGTTTTTTTCCTGAGGTTGAATTAAGGAAAAGCTGGAAGAAGCTGAGGAGGGCAGCCCTAAAGGAGGACCAGTATTCTTGATTAACATAGGCCCCCCAAGATCCCTCAGACACTGGATCAAGCAGGCAGTATACACCAGCTGTTATAAGGCTCGACACATATACAGTAGAGGAACTGCCAGGTTTGGGTTCAGTCAGAGTAGATGTACCTCATGCTCAAGAGACTGGAGGTCCCAGGGAGAGGGGAAGTCTGGTGGGGTGGGGAGTGGGGTGAGTGGGGACATCTTCGTGGAGATGGGCGTCTTGGGGAGGAGGTATGGAATGTGAAACAGTCAGAGGGTAGCCCAGGATGGGGATAAAATCTGGAGCGTAAATAAAAGGATTAAATAAAATTAAAAAAATTCATGTTCTAGTTCTTTAAGAAGGAATGAGTATTTAGGAGAATAAATTATATACCTCTTACTTTTATGCAGACAAAAATACATTTATGCATTGATACTATGACATACTAGCTTCAAGGAGTTATAAAGAAAGCTAATTGCATGGATGAAGAGGAAGTTTTAAGTCTCTGAACTTCCCAAAGTCTACCATGACTTTTTATTTTTATTGAATAGAGTTTGATATGTTCTCTATATGACCCTTTGGTGCTAGTTTAAGAAATGGATGGTTCATAGGGTCACATATGTTGTGTCTTCATCTCTAGATATATTAACCTTGTAAGATTACATGACATCATAAACCTCTAAGTGTTTGTTCAGGATATTTTGTGATATTGAGGTAACATGACACAGTAGTCATGGCCTCATGACTTACAGAGATTATAATTTAAGTATCTCAATGAGTTTTAAAGTTAAGTTTACCACCATCTAAATTTAAATATTAGACAAGCAGATGAAAAATAGGATGATCTAATATTGCTCCACAGCCAAGCAATAGCATTCCTGTTTGAAGTGAAAGTCCTTCCTCCACAATACACACTAACTTGAGAAAAAAATATTGGGATAAGAACACATTTGGCCAGCAAAAATAGTTAAAGAAAACAAAACAAAAAAGCAAACAAACAAGCAAGCAAATAAACAAAAAACAGTATTAACTAGTTTCTCAATGAGGCTGACAGCTAAAGACTGTGGAGTACTTCAGAAGTGACAATGTCATGAATATGTGAGGAAGAATAGGGACAGAAGCCAGGACTAGAGAAACAGACATGTCAGGAACAAATTGAACTTAAAATAATTGCCTGCAACAGAAAAAGTGTTTCTACAATGTTTAACTATATCAATATTATTTTCAAATTCGTTGAAATGATACTCTTCATTAAGAGTAATTATTTTCAAATATGACCATTTGAACACATTTTGAATTTTTGACACACATTACTTCACTGACAGTAAACTTTTAAAAAGCATTTTGTTAGTCATGGCTTTCTAGAGGAACTATAATTATAGAAATAATCTATATGTATAAAGAAAGGATATTTAAATGTCTTACAGGCTGTAGTCCTTCTAGTCCAACAATGCCTGTCTATCAATGGAACTCCCAAGAACCTAGTAGTTGTTTAGCCCAGGAATCTGGATGTCTCAGCTGGTGTTTAGTATATAATAGAATTCCAAAGAAGTGTCCTTTAATGCTGATGGAAAAATGGCCTTTTTATTGAGTGAGAAAGGAAGCAGGCAAAGAGTGTGTCTGCCTCTCCTGTTCTATAGGCCGCCAGGAGAAGTTATGACACAGATTAACCATGCAGCTTTCTACTTCAAAACATGCAGATTAAAAGTAGGTCTTTCCATTTTTAATTATTTAGTTAAGAAAAAGTCCCATCACAACTGTATCCAATCACTTGGGTTTTAGTTAATGTCAGATGTAGTCAAGTTGACAAACTGAAATAGCCACCGCAACTAGAATATATCTTTAGGATGAGAAGAGAACCTGCTCTGCTGTGTTTTAAAATGTGTAAACTGATCGTCACAGCTTTGTTATTTGCTTCACAATTTCATCATTTACTCAATCATATTTCCATTCAAAGGAATAACACTGCTTCCATTTTTGTGGAATCAATTCTCTCTGTCCACCTTACCTGGTTTCTTAGGGTCAAAGTCAGATCACTGAGATTATATAGCAATTTTTTTTTTTTTTTTTTTTTGCCCACTGAGCCTTCTCACTGGTCCATAGAACCATTTTTAAAATTTATGTAAAGTTATGGATGGTAGATTAGGAGTGAATCATTTCCTTAATATATGTAAGAACCTTGGTGTGCAAGTCTTATATAAGAGTAAGTCAATAAAAATCTCAGCATAGAGAGGTGACACAGTATGAAAGTCCCAAATCTAGGTAAGTAAAAATTCACAGCTCTTAGATGCTGGAGAGAGATAGTCAGTTTTATTTAAAGATGTGGTTCTTGAGCGGCTACCTATGGTCCATTACATGGTCCTATACCCGATGACATACTAATAGTCCTAACTGTACTCAATGAGTTTAAAAAGAAAACACAAAATAAAAGAAAACAGTAAGGAGCATAGGGAATGAATCAGGAACAAGTAAGGGTTGAATTCTCAAAACCTGCAACATATTCCAAAACTAAAGATGAATAACAAAAGCAAGAATTTATCCCTATTAAATTTGAATTTCTATTTAAAATATCAAATATAAGCATAAGTCAGAAGACAGATAATAAAGTAGTACAAGTCTGTAGACAAAAATAATTTGTTTAAATACTGGGAGTTTTTGACCCCAGTCCTTGTGAGTTCTAACCTATGACTGAACTTACCCAAAGGGAGTTCTAGGAACAGACCCTGGGGTTGATCACAGGATAGACAAAATAAATACAATGTCATAAAAACTGGAAAAGGAATTAAACATTAAATGCATCAGTGAGACGGAAAAACAAGGGAAAGATTGGGAAAGGAGAAAAGAAAAGAAAGGAAAGGAAAAGAAAAGAAAAAAAAAGAAAAAGAAGAGCATAGACTTGAAGTACTAGGGTAGGGGGATAACCAGGGGAACCCTACTCACTCAGGAGAGAAGGGGAGGGGAGTTGGAGAAGGATTGTGGGAGGAGGTGACCAGGAGGAGAGCAGTGATAGGATGTAACATAAGTAAGGAAATAATAAAATTAAATTTTCAAAAAAGAATGATGTCTGACTTGAATATATAAAATTGTTTTACTGGACTCAGGTGAGGTCCACCATTTTCTCTCCAGTGCCTTTCTACAGGGGGTCCAGCCAGGAGGCACAGGCCTCAAGAATTGCAGGGAAGTTGAAGGGCTGCAGGGACAGGATCTTTCAGCTTCCAAGTGACAGAGCTGGATGAAGGATCATCTCTGCCCCTTCCCTGCTAGTGGAGGGCTTGCCTCCAGGATGTGCTTTAACCCAGATACTCAAGCAGGACCAGCTGGAAGGCACAGGCCTCAGGATTCGCAGGGGAGTTGCAGGGATTCACAGGGGAGTTGCAGGGCGGCAGGGACAGGACAAGCTCTAGTCAGAGACACCAAGAACATCTAATACCAGAGATCAACAGATGTTGAAAGGCAAACGCAAGAATCCTTCCAACAGAAACCAAGACTGCTTGGCTTCATCAGAACCTAGTACTCCTACCACAGCAAGTCCTGGATATCCCAAAACACCTGAAAAGCAAGATTTGGCTCTAAAAGCATACCTCACAATGCTGATAGAGGAACTTAAGAAGGACATGAATAACTCCCTCAAAGAAATGCAGGAGAACACAGGTAAAGAGGTACAAGCCCTTAAAGAGGAAACAAAAAAATCCCATCAAGAATTACAGGAGATCACAAGTAAACATGTAGAAGCACTTAAAGAGCAAACTCAAAAAACCCTTAAGGAATTGCAGGAAAACACAAACAGGTGAAGCAACTGAGTAAAACCATCCAGGACCAAAAAATGGAAGTAGAAACAATAAAGAAATCACAAAAAGAGACAACCCTTGATTTAGAAACCTTAGGGAAAAAGTCAGGAAACATAGATGCAAGCATCACCAACAGAATACAAGAGATAGAAGAGAGAATCTCAGGAGCAGAAGATACCATAGAAAACAATGACACAACAGTCAAAGAAAATGCAAAATGCAAAAAGACCCTACCCCAAAACATCCAGGAAATCCAGAACACAATGAGACCAAACCTAAGGATAATAGGTATAGAAGAGAGTGAAGACCTCCAACTTAAAGGGCCAGTAAATATCTTCAACAAAATTATAGAAAAAAACTTCCCTAACCTAAAGAAAGAGATGCCCATGAACATACAAGAAGCCTATAGAACTCCAAATAGACTGGACCAGAAAAGAAATGCCTCCCGCCATATAATAGTCAAAACACCAAATGTACAAAACAAAGAAAGAATATAAAAGCAGTAAGAGAAAAAGGTCAAGTAACATATAAAGGCAGGCCTATCTGAATTACACCCGACTTCTCCCCAGAGACTATGAAAGCTAGAAGATCCTGGGCAGATGTCATACAGACCCTAAGAGAACACAAATGTCAGCCTACACTACTATACCCAGCAAAAATCTCAATCACCATAGGTGGAGAAACCAAAGTATTCCATGACAAAACCAAATTCACACAACATATTTCCACAAATCTCGTCCTTCAAAAGGTATAAAATGGAAAACTCCAACACAAGGAGGGGAACTACATCCCTGAAAAAGCAAAAATGTAATCTTCCAACAAAACTAAAAGAAGATAGACACATGAACGGAATGCCAGCTCTAACTACAAAACTAACAGGAAGCAACAATTACTTTTCCTTAATATTTATTCACACCAATGGACTCAATTCACCAATAAAAAGACATAGACTATCAGATTGGGTATGTAAACAGGAACCAACATTTTGCTGCATACAGGAAACTCACCTCAGTGACAAAGACAGGCACTACCTCAGAATAAAAGGCTGGAAAACAATTCTCCAAGCCAATGGTCCCAATAAAAAAGCTGGAGTAGCCATTCTAATATCGAAAAAAATCGACTTTCACCCTAGAGTGATCAAAAAAGATAAGGAGGGACACTTTATATTCATCAAAGGTATGATCTACCAAGATGAACTCTCAATTCTGAACCTCTATGCTCCAAATGCAAGGGCATCTACATTCATAAAAGAAACTTTACTAAAGCTCAAAGCACA
>JADRCD010174839.1:0-16588 GCA_019843815.1 Montemys delectorum | reverse complement strand
TGTGATCCTAGTTGAATCAGAACTCCTCAGACTCAGGCAGTCTCTGTGACCCTGTGATTTTGGGATCCTGTGACCTTGGGCTTGTTAGAGCACCTGGGAGTGCAACAACTTCCTCTGGGTGTTGTGGGACTGGTTGTAGAGCTTGTATCCTAGGTCTGCTCAAGACACCAGCCCAGAGAGACCAGAAGGAACTCGAGCCACTCTGCTGGTGGAGTTCCTGTGTCTGGTCCAGCAGGTCCCAGTTACTCCTGGTGTTGGGACAGATGTTGGGTCCCCCTTACCTCTGATCCTGAGAGTTTCAGAGCACCTGGGAGTGGAGCTTCCTCTGGGTGTTGTGGGACTGGCTGCAGAGCTTGTGCCCAACGTCCGCTCAGGACACCAGCCCAGAGATACCGGCCAAAAATAATTTTTAAAAGAGCAAAGCTACACATATCAGTCTTCCTGTTTTTAAAGTATATTACAATATTACAGTGATTAAAATTATGTAGTACTGCCATAATGACAAACATATAAATCAATGGGACAGAATGAATATCAACTAATGGTGAAAAATATCAAGTAGTAGATTTCAGGTAATTTTGTTTGGTTGATTGATACTTTTCAGAATATGTGGGAGCAGAAATAAGAAATTATCTAAATCAGTTCTCAGTGTTGTCCTGAAATAGATAAGCCTAAGACCTGCTATAATTTTTAAATGAACACTTAAAGAATAGTCTTTGGTGACAATCATTTTCAGAGTTTTGCCTAAAAATATCAGTGTCTTCCTATTCTCTTCACATATAGTAAGTCTAAAGCCCTTAATTTCCCAGAAATTCACAAAGTCAGAAAATTTTGTTCTGTACTACCAATATGGCACCATAGCTACAGTCAGGGAAGTAACTTCTCTAATAACAATGTGGCTACATAGCCCTGTTCAGGTAAACTGATCATCTACTATCAAGATGGCTACACAACTCTCTGTTCAGGGAAATTGGTTCTCTACTAAAAGGATGGTTATACAACTCTAATCATTCTACCATTTTCTCTAGGTCTTCTGAAACATTTTCTTTCAAGTCAGTCCTATGTCAAAAATATCTATTATTAGTAAACCTCTATATCTGTACTGCATCTACTCCATGTCAACAGTAACTAGTGATTTGGCGTGGATCTGGAAATGAAAACTGAGTCATCAGATTCCTAGTCCAATGTCAAATTTCAAAAAATAGTTTCTTAGAACAAAACTTCTGGCTCCTTATAGGAAAACTGATCAGCACAAAAAATATCTTCCCTTTTCCCAGTACCAACAGTAGTCAGCAGCTGTAATGTTAGATCTTACTGTTAGATGTAAGTGCTGTACCAACACACTTAGATATAACCACAGTTCTGGGCTCAGTTATTAGAAATACTACAATATAGGGCTCATTTGGTAGAAATACTTATGGTTCAGTTGTTACATAACCCTACGATGTTGAATTTAATGGTTAGATATACTGGAATGTGAGCATCAGTTGTTAGAAGTACCACAGTTTAGACAGAGCTCAGCTGTTGGCTATACCTAGAGATGTAGGATCAGTTTTAACACAGACCTACAATGCTAGACTCATTTAGGTGTATGTCCCTAGTCTTCCTGGGAACTCAGATGCAGAACCATATAAAGGCCAGTGACTCAGAAAACATATATGATTTGGTATTTCACAGCATCACTATACTTCATACAAATATTCAAAACATGTGAGAAGAAGAAGCAAATATGCATATAAACAAGTAGTTCCCCCAGGGTTTCAGAGAAAAAGAATAGAAATGGAATCAGAAGACATTTCCTGGAACAACCAGGGGTTGCAAACATACAAAATAACAACTTCTACAAACTAATTTTAGAACCCCAAGTGGACTGTCCATGAATAGCAACAAATCCTACAGGTTGAAATGAGTGTTAATGGGTTATCAGGTCCTTTCATTCATTTTGCTCACTGCTGGTGTGTCCTTTGAAATTAGCTAATGTGTTTTAAACACATGAGCAAGCAGAATGCCAGAACTCAGATAGCCTCAGCAGACAGACTAAGTGCAGGGCTTTGTTGGTTATGAGCTTTACATGGTTTTCCCTACTTTTAAACTAGGAATAGAAGGTAAAATATTCACGATCTGGGAGTAGCCATCCTTAAATCTCATTACTGGTTGTATAGTAAAATACTTTGTGATTATGAACTAAACGATAAAGAAATTACTTTGAGCTTGGACAAAGGCAGCATCCTTTATTTTATCCTTAGTTCAGTCCCTTCCATGGCTCTTTGAGGGTACTATAAACTTTTCAGGTTAACTCAGCCATATGCAAAAGCAAAGCAAATCCTACTATGTTTACTTTTTCCCCAGGTATAAGGCCAATATGATACCACTCAGTCTCCTGCATCACTAGCTCACCCCTTCCCTTATCAACTATTATCACCCATGGACAAATAGCTGCTTCTGTGCATTTGAAGAATTCGCATGCCCTCTGAGTTAATCATCTTATTTATCACAACATTTGGAAGCAGAAAATAAAAACATAAATATGCTTAAAATGTTAGTAAGGATTACAGACTATAATAAATGGCAAATAATTGTATTTCCTTAATAATGTGAGGTTTAAATGGAAATTATATACAGCATGTTTTGCGATGAACTAAGTTCAGATCATATTTCTTATGCTTAACTTTATAACCAAAAAAAAAAAATTCAGAGCTAAATTAGTTGCATTGAATCACAAATATCTTTTATATACGCAATCACATTAATGTCTTGTGGAAATCATTACAAGTTGTTGGCCTGGAATAGCAGTTTGCCATCTTCATTTGTAATGTACAATATTATTTAGTCATTCTAGACCCAATCAACTAATATGATACAGAATTCTTAGGCATAAGTACTTCATAACATTTTTCTCTTTGTCATGTAGTCTAAATTCAATTAGAAAGAAAATAAGATGTGTTCCTGTTAAATAAGAGCAATACATTCTCAAAGGAAGGATGTAAACATGATTTCTACTAACAGCTATAATGTGAAAGATAATTATTTGTCGTGCTAAACTTGAGAAAAAAAGAATAAAAATATGGGCAAATACACTAAAGCTAAACAGTGTTTACACAGTAGGAAGGAGCCATCTGTGATATTCTGTCTCTATCTTTCACTTTTATCAGTTTTATAAATAGGACTTCAACTGCTGCCAGCCCACACATCCTTCTGTTCAGCAAATACATGATTCCAAGGCCTGGTAATACTCCCTCTATTCTCCTGGTGCCATTATGGCCACAGGTTTACTGGCCACTTTTCCCTCTTAATATCTGTCTCTATTTTTACCAGTTGTGTTAAATTTGCCTTGAACAATTAAGCTGAATCAAGCTCACAACTTTAGATAATAAGTTTATAACTCAGTCTCGTCTTACTATACAATGATTTGATTCTACCCAGAGAGGTAGCTGTCACATGCATGTCTGATTCTATTTGTACCAACTCAGTCCTGATGTTGCAAACTCTACAAGGTTTCAATGACTGACCTAAATAGGGTGGTAAGGGAATGAAAATAGGACAGAAATGTGGACACATATACAGAAAATCAGCTCTCTGATGGAGAAGCTATTGCCTCTGAGCTCCAGAAACTCAAATGTTTATTATTGAATAGAGTTGAACAGGGAGATGGGCTATTGCATACAACTGAGCAAGGAGGTGAGAGTATCATATACAGCTGATAAAGAGACAGCTTTTGTTGATCTGTGGAAAGCACTCTTCGTGCTATAAGCAACTGTGGAAAAAAAAAAAACTATGGTGACATTTTCTGCACACTCTATTGACATGTACACAATGACCAGAAGAAGGTTTCTTCATTTACTGAATCCTAGCTGTGGGAAGGCTTTACCATTTCCCATGTGTCTAGTGCTCAGGAGTCCTTAACATGGCTGTGTTCATGGCAAACAATGCACACTCTTTTAGGACTTCAGTTGCTTCCTGCTCTCATTGATAGGAAGTCCAGAGTGTCACTGGCCCAGTGATATTTTCAGTCCATTTATCTCCTCTTACATCCTGAAATCTATGAATCTCCATTCTCTTTCATCAAGTCTACACATCCATCTCTTGAGCTTGGTTAGTTCATTATAAGAACTCTAATAACCTGCTTATCTCATTCATCTGCCTTCTACCTCCTCTTCTACAACTTCATCAGTTTCTTCATAATATAAGTACAGGGAAGATTATACCTTTAATTTTAATATCTAAGCACACAATTCATACATAGCATAGAATACTGAAGAATGAGTCAGCATTGCAATTTTTTAACATACCGTTTCACTCCCTGGGCCAAACATTTTCAAACCACCACAATATTTAGTCTGGATTTGCCATATATATCCTATATGTGCATGGGATATATGCATGTGTGTATATACATATATGTATATATATATGTGTGTATGTATACATACACATACGTATATACATACAGATACAGATTCATCATATACATATACATATATATCCCATGCACATATAGGATATATATGTGGTAAACATTCATACTTCTTACAAGAATTGATGTTATGTGAGAGCTGGTTAGAAGTCTGCTCTTTAGATAACTTATTTCTCCCATGCTAATATCTAAATATATTTCTATGTCACTAAATATTAATTAATAAATTTTTATGTCACTTCAGTGACTTAGCTGCTAGAAGACAATGAGTTATTAAAAATATTTTTATAAAATCGTTCTTAGTTTACATTTTACTTGATTATCCTCTAGATTTGAAAATCTCTTTTTATCAGAATCCCATTGATCCTTTTGTTTTTCAGTAGTCAGAAGTACCTTGCCAAATATTGGTTGGCATGAAATTGCTGTTGCCACTCTTGGCTTTGTACCAGTTAGCTCATGTAGATCTTCACCTTTCTGATGGTTTATTATTTTGAGCTCCACCTAATGAAAAAGGACTGAAATAGTATTAATGGATAGTGTAAATCTCATGTATCACTATTTTGAACATAGTGTGTGAGATGGTTTTACATATAAATAATTGAGTTGTTTTCAACAATTGTGAGGTAAGCAGTCCCCCCTCTGTGCTCTGCCAGTATGACTGGCAGATCTGATCATGCAAGTTATAAAGTAAAAGTCATTAAAAGCTGTATTTTAATAATCTCCGTGAACATTTACCTGGAATAGTCTTTGTTTTATTTTGCTTTTGTGATGTGTTATTGATTCCTTTTTTCTTTTCTGCCCCATGTGCTTACAGATGTTAATCTCCAGAGCAGATCAATTATTCCCCAACAAAGGCAGTTTTTAGCTTGGCTTTGGTTCACTGAGACCCAGGCAAGAGGCTCTGATGACAAACAAGCTGCTTGTCAGCTTTGCTTCATGGATCCAAAGAAAATGGAATTTAAGAGAAGCAGAGCCACAAGCGCTACCTGGGCTCCTTACTTGGTTCTTTTCATGCTAAGGCTGGCAAAGGTCTTAGTCTTTCATCATGTGGTTCACTGACACAAAGGGAAAGGAGCATTTGCAGTTCTCCGCACCATTCTGGAGACTGCTATGACACAAAATAAACAAACAATATATTTTTAGGGCACCACCGTCAGCCAGCAGCTGTGCCAAGCAGAGAAGAACTATGAACTATGTGATTTGTCCCATTTAACATGAAGCCTGGGGTTTTAGGCAAGAGGGAGGAGAAGGGCTCCGAGTACACAACCTACAATTTAAACTGAAGCTGATTTTTTTTAGATGTGAACTACTGAGGTATCATTATAGTTCTTCTCTTCTCTCTCCCTACAACCTCTGCTTGAAAACATTTCTATTATTGGGGTTCTAACTGTTAACTGGGGGAAATCATTTTTCTCTCCAGTAAACTTACATTCATTCAAGGGCAATTTTCTCTTATAGCAATCTATACTAAAATGCCAAGATCTGCTATATCTAGGCTGTATATAAAATGATGGCTGGTATTTACATGAGCCAGTGACATGGGTAGAGAAATTCATACATTTGGCTTATGTAAGTTTTTCTTCTCATCTTTAGCCTTCATGTATTTCTGTTCTTCCTCGGGATCTATTTCTTGAAATGTTAGGCATAAGTTCAGGATTTTCTGAAAGCTGAACTTTCAACTCATGCTTAATTGACAATCTGTTTTTTGCACTAACCTGTTCCTTTCCAGGCAGAAAAGTCTGTGTAGCTCATCCTGCTAAAATACTACTATAACACTGTCTAATGCTAAGAATTCTATGTAGTTTTCCCTGTCAATGTCTCATGAACAGAGTAAGATTGTTGAATAATTATCTATCTGCATTGGGGTAAAGAGTGCCTGAGACTTTGCATTCTACATTCTTAATACCAATTCCCTTAATTCATTTAATTCCATGTGCGAGAATAAATAATGAAGAAAAATTGACAGTATTCCTTTCTTAGGTAGTATTGGTGTTACTGTTGTTAGTGAGTGACAGGAAGCAGGCAGGGTTGTTGTAGAGAAAACAGAAAGTAGTGAATATTTGGGATTTTTACAAAGAGATTATGAAATTCAAAATAGCAAATGCTGCAACTTAATCTTAGCGTTTAAATGTGTTTTAGTCAGTAGCAAAAGCCAGTAGCCTTCTCAGTATCTGTGAACACAAGTTTCATTGCTTCTTTACTTTGCTGAGCCACCAAACCTGTGTGGCTATTCTTTAATTTACTTTATGTTCTATTAGATGATGCTGATGGTCTCTTCAGCTACAGTGAAGATTCTCCCATAATAATTTAGTTATAAGTAAACAAAACCTAAAACTGATGACAAGACTGTCAATTCAGACAATTGAGCCTTTAAGGGATGAATGAAGGGTGGTATTCATCATATATGGAATGTTTCTCCTTAAAGTTTTACTGGAGACCATCAAAGAAGTGCTGTTTCAGCTGGAAGAAAGCTAGAGAAAAGGATCAAGAAGCAATTGCTGTTCCATTGATGGTACCTTGACCAGAGTATATTAAACATCAGTCTACAAAACATCAGCACAAGCTAGAGGATGGAATTTCTATCTAGCATTAATATCTCAATATTCACGTAATAACAGCTCAGGAGCCATAGTGAGAACTCTCGAGTTATAAACTACCCATTTTAGAATGATTTTTTTTACATTTGTCTTTAAGATACATCACTTTACACTGGCATCAATGTCAGATGCCATACCAAAGTTTTGAGTTTTGCTTCTGAATCATACTTAACTATCAAGAGACTTGCCCTGGAAGAGCAGACTGAAATATATTCATTAATTCAAATAGCAAATGTGTGCATAAAAAAAAATCACCCATGCAAGTAGACAAAGGAACTGCAAGGCAGCCAATGGTTTTGAATATTTTTCTTGTCTTTAGTGAACACTTTCAAGGGAAGATATATAGAAATTTAATAGAACAAATTTCTCAACTATGCAGTGATAGAACAGTAATAAATTTTACACTGACTGCCTCTTTCTTTATAAACACACTAAGATAGCTACTTTTAATTAGTATTGGTAAATAAAGTGAGAAATAAAGCAAATTAACAAAAATATATTTTAAATACACTCTAACTTTGGACTCTGAAAAGTAAGCTAAAATGTCTAGCTAGATAGCATTATAGAAGGAGCTATATTAGTTATTCCCATTCAAACCATTACTTTCAAGAGTCAAAATTCTAGAAGAGACCACATAAAACAGAATTTCTGTTTTGTTGACAAGGGTAAAGGTTCACAGCTTCTTCCAGAATCAAGATCATAACCAAGCTTTCCTGTGTATGCACTAAAATATTTATTCTCTTTACATAGAAAGAAATAATATATTTTGCACACTGTTATGATTTTTGCTTTGTCAAACCAAGGCCTGTAAAACGCATTTGTCTGTTGAGAGTTGAAGGTGGACAAAGTTTGCTTTGAGAAGCTTCATAGTTTTTCCATCAGTGTTCCTTTTATCCCTCGTCATAATTACCCATTTTCTTACAAAGTACGTGATAGGAGAAAGGCTTCTTCATTTTCTTTGGTGGCAGCCATCAGGTGAGCCAAGATGGGTGCATACAAGTATATCCAAGAGCTAGGATGGAAGAAGCAGTCTGACGTGATGCACTTTCTTCTTAAGTGTCCACCGCTGGCGATTCTGCCCGCTCTCTGCTCAGCACAGGGCTCCCCACCTCACACGGCCTGATAAAGCATGAAGGCTGGGATACAAGGCTAAGCAAGGTTAGGTCCTTTACAGGATTCATGTCCACCATAGGGGTCTCAAATGCCCGGTTCCAAAGGGTATAACTTAAGGCAAGCATGTCACCACAGTAAGCCTTCAGTCTTGCTGAGGAGAGAGCTGGATGCCCTTATGGGGCTTTGAGAGTTCTAAATTCCTACTGGACTAGTGAAGATTGCACATATACATTTTCTGGTGTTATCCTCATCGATCCATTCTTTACAGCTATCTGAAGAAATTCTGTCATCAGTGCATCACCAAATCAGTCCACAGACACAAAAAGATGTGTGGACTGACATCTGCTGGCCACAAGTTCCACCACACTATTGGTGGCTCTCCACAGTACAGCCCAGAAAAAACACAATACGCCTCAGCTCCACCATTGTTGCTAATATACATAATATTTGTAATATTCATACAAAATAAACAATTTTGGACAGAAAAAAAGTAACCAATGGACAGAATACCTTCACAGCCCTCCCATCCCACTTCTGCCTTCTGGGAATAGATTAGTTATAGTAGATATGTGTGTTGCTATAGAGAGAACTATTAACCTGCTCTCAAGTTTAGAAACATAAGCTAGAGAGTAAAAGGGTTTAATTTATTACCTCTTATAGGGAAAACGATTTCAAAATCAATATGAAAACCTAGATTGAACAAACGTTTATAGACATAAAAAGGAATTTTGATAAAAAGAATGTTACCTGGGCAGGAAATGAGGATGTGGTTTTGACAAGAGGAGAATGTTTTAGTTTTAAAATACTTTTAAACTTTTAGAGATTGTAATATAATTATATCGATTTCTCCTTTACTTTCTTCCCGCCAACCCCCCCCACTATCTGTACATCCCTCCTTGCTCTCTTTAAAACTTGTTGGCCTCTTTTTCCTTAATTATTGTTTTTTTTTAAGATTTATTTATTTATTATATGTAAGTGCACTGTACCTGTTTTCAGACACCCCAGAGGAGGGCATCAGATCTCATTACAGATGTTTGTGAGCCACCATATGGTTGCTGGGAATTGAACTCACGACCTCTGGAAGAGCAGTTAGTGCTCTTAACCGCTGAGCCATCTCTGCTGAGCCATCTCTCCAGCCTCTTGATTATTGTTACATACATACATTCATATGTGTGTTCCTCAAGAACTATATCCCGGTATATGTTTTCAAGGCTGATTCTTTGACACTGCGTAATCAATAGATTCCTTCCTTTCTGTGGAAGGATGCTTTGAACGTGCTCTCTGAACCTTTGCTTTGGCCAACCACCTTTTCCTTGCACTCAGAAACTTTGCAAGGTAGGAATAATATGTGCATCATTATCGCTGATCCTGGTTGAAATTCAGGCTGTCAAGATGCTTTTCCAAAGCTCTTGCATTAAATATTCATCATTACTAAAGTAAGACTAAGACTTGCGCTTGAGATACTTATGAACTTTGAATGGCAGTGACAGTTCTGGCCAATAGGAATCAACTATGGATTGCCAGCTGCACAGGTTTTCTTCTTTCTTTCCCTTTGTTACCTTACTACATGGCTTCATTTCTCCGGGATAAGCATGTTTCACTGTACCAGTGATAGCTGAAATATAGCCTTTTTTCTGTATCTGTGGTGTCAGCAATTGAAAAATGATGCCATATCCAAAATAAATACAACTCCAAGTGTTATTTACATAACATGTTTGAAGTTTGCTGTCCATCCCAAGGCTTGTCTTCCCTGGAGTCAGATGTACTTGTATTTATTGCAAGGAGATGGACTCGTTATGACACCAGGGACTGAGTTTGGCTAAAGAATCTGCAACATTCAATGTTTAGTTTTCCTTCACATAATTTTCAAACCAAAAGCTGACATTGGGAATCCTAAGTCCACGGAAAGGTTTGTTTCTGTAGCTGAAAGATGACACTATTCACTCTGTAACCAAAGACAGAAGACAAGAGTCCCAAACCCCTGTCTAGCTTGCTAAGACTACAGTTAGCACAGGCAAATCTATCTGAACCCTTTATACCCTTTCCAGAGGCAAAACTGCAATAAATAGGTAGTATATCCTGCTGCTGCTAGAACTTCAGATTTTACTGTGTTTTGTCTTTTAATCATTTTATTTATTTTATTGACCCTAGAAATGTCTTCCTTACCCTAATTTTAACACTTTTTATTGAAAACAATTTCATTCAATAATTCTGATCAAGCTTTTCCTCTTCCCACGTCCCTCCCACCTCCTCAAGCCAGATTCTTTTGCCTTCTCGTTGACTTTTAAAAAACAGACAATAAAAAAAAACACACACACACTAAAAATTAAATAAATAAATAAATAAATAAATAAATAAATAAATAAAATATACAAGCAAAAGACCAGTATGGCAAAAAGTGCCAAAACAAAGCAATATGAAACAAAATGTGTACCGAAACACCACTGAGTTCATTTCATTTTGGGCATCTACTGGTTTGCATGGGGCCTCATCTGAAGTGTAGTTAATATACCCAGTGAGACTGCACTGGAGAAAACTAATTATGTTATTTGTAAGTAGGCATCAATTGCAGAGAGCTTCTAGTTTAGGAGTGGAAGGGAGCTTTTGTTCATTTCCCCTTCTCAGCCTTGAAGCCCCATCCCTCTAGAATTTGTGCACATCCTACACACATACTGCTAAAGTCTCATGTGTTCATCTGTCTTGTGTGCTGGAAGAATCCTATTTCCTTGGAATCATCCATCACCTCTGACTCAGAATCTTTCTACCTCCTCTTCTCTATAAATCCCTGATCCCTGAGTGGAGAGATTTGATGAAGACTTCCCATTTAGGACTTAGTGCTCCAAAATTTCTTACTCTCGGCTCATTGTCTCTCTCATTGTCAGAGTTGTGGGTCTCTCTGCTAGTTCTTATCATCCACAAGAAGAAGCTTCACTGATGAGAGCTGAACCGGGAAGCACTGGTAATGGTAATGAACAGGGAGTCTCAGCCTGGTGTGGCCACAGTGAGTTCCAGGTAGAAGTTATTTCTGGTTACCTGTAGCTAACACAGAGGAGTGGAGATGGGCTAGAAGGGAAATGTCTTACTGTACTTTGTAATCAAGGAGCAAGATTGTATACAACAAATAGATACAGAGATTGAAGTGATGTCTCAACAGTTAAAAGCACGTACTGCTCTTGCAGCAGACTCAAGTTTAGTTTACAGCATGGTTTAATATTTTGAAATATAGTTTTATTATACATAGATTTTAAAATAATACCTGCTGTGCAAAATTGTTCATACCATCATGACTTCTGTTTATTCCACAGGATTACCTTGTGCCTATGGAATTAGTTACTGTAGGTTTATTTTTTCATCAATAGTTGTCTTAAGAGAAAGTGCTACATTGTTTTTTGTTGAAAGAGCAGTGAGGGCTTTCTTTAGCATAACTGCTGTCAGGCATGTACTTCAAATCCAGACACAACTTTCTCTGTAGCAAAGAATGCGAAGTCAATTTTTATGCTGACTACTCCAATCCACCTTCTCAATGCTCCTGGCTTCATAGTTTACTCATAGTTTGTGGTCAAGCAGGTATTTATTATTTGTTTATTATTTTATGTCTACTTCCACCTGTTCATTTTAATGGGTTTTAAAATTCCATTTTCTCTAGTAAAGTATTTTAATAAACATCCTACATTTTTTGGTAAACAGAATATTTGATCTTCATTTACCAAAGATGAAAATTTTCTCTCTACTATTTTAGTAGCCATTGTTCACTTTGGCTTTAAAATTCTATCAGACTGATAGCATTGGTGTTAGGCCTGATCACCTAAATTGCCTAATGTCTAATTTCTAATCCCCAGAACGATATGGTATAAGAGTGAACCATCTCCACACAAATGCTCTCTGATCTCAACACACATAACACATGCACTGCCATCACACCACTACCAAAAAAAAAAAAAAAAAAAAAAAAAAAAAGGTAAAATGTGAATAAAGTAAAATACTAAAATACTTGAAATACTCTTATACTTGAAATTTTGCCCTTTTATTCTCACATATAACTTTTACTGTCAGTGCATTTTACCAAGTTCATGTGCTCTGTCTGCTCCATCCACTCCTTTACCAGAAGCCTCCAGTAACATTACCAGTAAGTTATTGTAATGATTTTCATGGGAATTGGTTTCAAGAAATGCAATATAGTTTTGTCATTGATTAAATGTTGCCAAATGTATATAATACAATATCTTTTAACAGATTGGTTTTAAGGCCAGAAATGGTGATACAGAGCTATCCTTTCAGTATTCAAAGACTGAGGAAGTAGGAGAATAAATTTGAGTGCAGCTTAGGATAGATGTTGAGATTTTGTATAAAGAAATTAATGAATAAAACTCCCCAAAATATTTTTACTTTTAGCTAGGTATAAAAGAAATACTATTTCTAGGGATTATTCAGCCCAGATTTCCCATTTGTCTAATTGAACTTGAAGAAATAGTAGGCTCTAAGTAAAATGAATACTGGTATACCTTTCTTCAAAATCACTTAAGCTTGTAAATATGTTTTTGCACTCTTTTACATTAATATTCTATATATACAATATTTCAAAATATTATGGTTTCACAATATTTCAAAAATATTTCAAAAAGGTGTTTAAAAATTGCAATCCTATGTCTATTAAGTATATAGCATGCTACATAGTGAATGCTATCAAATGTACAGCAAACTATTTTGAAATGTGACAGTAATTGCACAGCACACTGAAAATATGTTAGAATGCTCCATGGTCAAAATAGTCCAGAAGTTTTATGTCCTCTTGTACACCGCTTATATTCTGGTCTATTCTTTTATTTAAAATTGATGATCTATTGCCTTTTTGTCATTGTGGCTTAAAGCTGATTTTTATGATCAAAATTGTTTTTCTTTTCTTTGGTGATTTTTACATGTTTTGAAGTTCTGAACTTTTAATGAGTAGAAAAACTGAGCTCATTAGAATTATAAAATAGTAACAATAGTTCATTTTTAGTCAAAATCCAAGAATTGAAGCCAGGAATAACAAGCATAGTATTGGTGATCCATTTAAGGTATTGAGAGGGTTCTTGCTCACAGCTATATTCTAACTCATGACTTTGGCTAAGAAAATGTATGAGGTGGTTAAGCACAGCTCTATATTCAGACAAATCCCAATCACACATTTGTCTGTTGTTAACCATGAGAACTTCCATTTTGAAGACTCAGCAGCTACTTGGTAATTGAGACTATGCTAGTATCCAATCCTAAATATACAATCTATTATTTTTCTAAATTATATATCAACTCTAGTACCATGCCCTGTTTTATTAACATTGCAGCAAATGTAATCCAGAACTTCATTTATATATTTAATTCTAAGGCCAACTGCAAACAGAATTTGTTTTAACATTTTGTGTGTATCCTAAGAATAGTCTCATCTTTGAGATAAATTACACCATCTGTCTTCTTCATTTGAAGTAAATATTAGGGTTTTCATAAATGTAACTCAGAGTATAGATTATATGCTTTCCAAATTTCTGAAATTTATTCAATAATATAATAGTTTGACAGACTATGTTGTATTTTAATTGCATTTTTAGCTAAATATCCCTTCCTTATGCTTGCTATAGAATTATGAAGTATCAAAACAGAATTTTTAAACATTATGTCTTGCTGATTTCTCAAAAAATATGTGCATTTTTTTCTCTACTGCAATAAATTGGAATAAAGAGTAGAGACAGATATATATGGAATCTATAATGGATACCACATAGAATCCCACTGGTTTCCTTTCTACACGAGAAATGTGTCCTTGTTTCTGGTAACTCTATCCAAGCACCCTTACCTATAAAAAGGGGGGAAAACAGAAATAGAAATAAATTATTTGTATTCAGAATTAATATTTTGACCCCAGTGAAGCAAATAAATCAGCAGGAACATCCACAATAGAAAAAAAAAACAGATGGAGAAAATAGCATAGGATATGGAAAGAAGATATGTGCGTAAAGAAAAGATCATAAATCATAACATGATGTCCTTACTGTTATAGAGGCTAAGATTCAGCTCATGTTCCCAAAACATTAATATCTACATGCTAATGCAAGATTTTTATTTAGGTATAAAATGATTGGTGATACACTCACAGGAAAGGGAGACTAGATTTTAAGGACAAACTATCATGAAACGGCTGTTCATGAAATGGAAGCCAGAGAGTGGCAATCACAGGATGAAGGACATCCAGTGCTGCAAGGGAGACCTCACAGCCATAAACCACAAATCATCAAATATGACACTGCCACTGTATTCTTGAAAGTGGTCACGATGTTAATACATTCAACCATTTCTTATGTATAAAAAGTGCTACAATGTTTAGTAGGGGCATAAACAAGAAAAAAAAATCACTGACTAAAAATTTGACATTTGAATGATGTGACATGAAGCTTTTCAAGTGGAAACCAATGCCAATACAGGAGCACATAACAAAGGACTATATAGGGACTCACAAGTAATGCCTATACAGGAACTCACAACCAATGACTATATACAAATTTATATCCAATGCCTATACAAGAACATACAGCCAATGCCTATATAAGAACTCATAACCAATAAGTGGGAGAGGGTGGGGTGGGAGGCATGGGGAGGGGGGAGGCAACAGGAGTTTCTTCTTGTTGTTTTTGTTTGTTTTTTGGAGGGGAAACTTGGAAAGGAGAAATTTACATGTAAATAAAGAAAATATCTAATAATAAAAAAAATAAAAGTAAAAAAAAAAAAAAAGAACTCATAAGCAAGGACTATACAGGAAAGCACTACCAGTGACTATGTAGGAACTCACATTGAATGCCTATACAGGAACTTACAACCAGTGACTACATAGGAACTATTATACAGTGTTTATACAGGAACACATGCCAATGCCTATACGCCAGCTCACAGCCAATGCTAACACAGAAACTCAAAGGCAAGATATATACAGGAACTCACAGTCAATGTCTAAATAGGAACTCATAGCCAATGTTAATACAGGAACTCACAGCCAATGTTAATACAGGAACTCACAGTCAATGCTAATCCAGGAAGCCATAGGCAATGCCAATATAGGCACTCACCGAGGCTTATATAGAAACTCACAGAAATGCAGGTATATGTAGAGAGCCGCAGTGAGCGGTGATAGCCAGCAGATGGCGCTGACATCCGCTGCTCTCCCAAGTTTAAATTGCGCATGTGCCTAGGGCTAGACAGCGCCAAGTCACGAGCCATCCCGGGGAGTATTATGCTCCTGAGCAAACAGCCAATCAGAGATGAGCATGCCGCTCCAGGGCATATATAAGCAGTGCTTTTTGGGGGGTCGCCCGATGGAAGACGTAATAAACAATTGCTGCAGAAGGATCCTGTGTCCGTCCGTGTTTTCCTGCCGGCCGGAAACCTGCGCGGGCGACAGGTATATACCTCAGACATAACAACCACTCAAGTTACTTCAACCTAGGAAGAAATTGCTCATGTTTATAATAAACGTAGCCAGAAATCTAATAGACTTCAATGTTTTTCTTTCTATTGATTTATTTCAAAGGTGTACAAATCATTGATCTCTAATATTAAGATTGTTATGTTCTTACTTAAAATCGGCACAAAATATCATAAAGGAATTAAGACTGTAAATGTTCTTTTAAATTTTTCTAAGAGGTTAATAAGTCTTCTCAATAACCTTAGGCATAGAAAATTCACCGAGAATGGATACCCTCTCCTTCAGTGGTGTCCTGATCGCAATGGGAAACGACATCCATAGCTTCTGCAGAGCTATCCTTTATACTCTCCTACTTACAGCTGGTGGTAAGATTTTACTGTGCAGCCAGCATATGCCACGATGAGCTTTCACCTCTGTGAGAGATATATACTGTTCATAGATGAAGTTTAGGCACAGTTTCCCAACCATCTGCTTCCCGAAACACATTGTAGAACAGAGCTTAGGTATTTGACATATCATTCCCTAATTTCCAAATTGCAAAATGAGAAATATTTAAACCACAAGTGGTATTATCTCTGCAGACATCTCTATTGACCAGATGGCAATCTCTGTTCTAATCATTACACCCCTGAACCACATTAACTTCATTTCCATTTAACCTCACTACTCTCATCTATCTCCTTTCCATCAGCACACAATACTGCTTCCAAAACCTCCTTTGTTCCCTGCCACTCCTCAATCCCTGTCCTTGCTCCCTGTCACTAATATATGAAATTCAAATTCTTTACAATTGATTTTCTGGCACTTTCTATGAATATTTTTTGCTTCAAGATCAGACAAACAGGGGTCAATAGCAATCTGTGCTGTCCCCTCCTCTTTAACCACAGTGTCAGATAAAGCAATTGGTTCTCACATTGATTCAAAATTAAAAGTTCTCTTTTCTTCTGCATGACCTGAGTTCTATATACACTTCTTCAGGAAGTCAGCTTTGACTAAGCAAGGATCGGGAAAGTC
>JADRCD010174836.1:0-20389 GCA_019843815.1 Montemys delectorum | reverse complement strand
ATGGGAACCAGTATTCCCATTTTACAGGTAAGGCATCTAAGAAACAAAGGTTAGACTTGTTCACAGCCAGCACAGCAACTCAAAGAAACCCCACCCACACGTCTTAAATTTTAATCCCATGGTGTTCTTGTGCTGTGAGTATCAATGAATATTCTCTTTGGATAAACATGTCCTGAGAGCTGCAGGCAATTGCCGGGGGAAGGGGGGGGGAGGGGGGGGGGGGGAACCCCTAGGCATGCATGGACTGATTTTCTTGAGAGCAATTCTAGAGGAGAATTTCTGATGAATAAAATTCTCCACCTCATTACACAAGTAACTAATCTAATCAGCCAGTCCAGTAAGTGGGCTAATTTTTTGGTGTGGCAGCTTCTGCCTCGGCCCACCCACTCTCCCCAATGCCCTTCATCCCAAGTTTCTGATGATGCTAGCGAGCCATGCAGTCCACGCCTGCTCAGTGCTAGGCACACTGGGAGGCGCTGGGAAACAGCCTTTGGGGAAGAGCGAGTCTGTTGTTGTCTGCTTGGAGCCTAAGGATGTTTTGATGAGTATACAGAGACAAGTGACTGTAATTAAAGCTCCCACCTCAGCTGTCCAAGTGGAAAGCATAACTCCATTCCAGGTTCTTGAGTGTGTACACACATCTGTGTGCAGGTGTATGCAGAAGCCAGAAGTCGACACATCAGAGTCTTCTTCAGTCACTCTCCACCAGTTTTGTTTTAGACTGAGACCTAGGGTTTGCCAATTTGGGTAGGCTGGTTCAACCCCTAGGGACCTACCTGTTTCTAATTCCTCAGCACTAGGAACAGAGACAGGCCTCTCCACAACAGGCCTCTCTCCCGTGGGTGCTGGAACTCTCAGCTACAGTCTTCATGTGTGCACAGCACTGACCTAACCATCTTCTACTCTCCTTCCCACGTTCTTTGTGGTTTGAATTCATCAGGAGGCAGATCATGGCTCCCAGCGTTACCAACCTCCTTTCCTGATCCTTCAGTTCTGCTGCTGCCCTTACATATACAGTGTTTGATCCCGACCAGACGTCCCATTCCAAGGAGTTTACTGCAGATGTTGTTCTGTCATGGGTGACTATGCTGAGCCAGTATTGCATCAGAATCAGGCTGCTTATGAGACAGAGCAGGCTGGGGTCAGGACAAGGCTACTGCCACATCTGTGCAGGACCATATCTCATCAAGATGCATACCGTGCCCTAACAGGACAGATGTCATGCTGAACCATTTTTGATTCAAAGCTGAGCAGCACTGCCCAAAGCCTTGCCTGTTTTTAACCACAATAAAATCCAACGCCATGGCCTCATGGTATCAAAACATTATATATCGAAACACACACACACACACACACACACACACACACACTCATATTGTTTACAGTTGTTGTCTCTATAATCATTCATGAACTGAGGACCACCAAATACCCATCAGCACATGAGCAGATTATTTAACATACAGATCATTCATATCAGTTAGCAGTAAAATTAAAATAACTACATCCACAAGTCACCAAGTTGAACCCTTAAGTTATGTAACATTTTACTTGTTAAAATTGATAGTAACGCCTAACCACTTTTTAAATTATGTAGAAGTCACTCTCCCAGTCCAAACATTCACAGTGTAGTTAGTAATTGGCAGGGATGGATGGAGAAAAGACTGGGGTTTGGGTGCTAATGGGTATGAGCTTTCTATTTAGGGAGTAACAAAAACATTCTAAAATTAGATTGTGCTATTATTATTCATCTCTGTGGGTATGTTAATATTGGTCAAGCTTATCCTTTGAGTTTTATTATCAATAAATGATATCTCGATAAAGAAACTATCTTCCCAGAGTTCCAGGCAGCCATGATGTGGCCCTTCACTAGCTCAAATTGATAGCCCATGACACTCTTCCTTCCCAACACCCCAGCATCTCCACATCTCCATGGCATTCACGGTCATCTCAGAAACAGCAACTCTCTCCCACATCCCTGTGGACTGCAGCCACTCCCCTCTGCTCTCTGGCCCTAGGCTGAGATCTGGAATGGGAAAGACTTTCTGTCTGCCTCACATCATGCTTACTTGACCACTGTCTAATCTTTTTCGTTAGACTAGAAGGTCACTGGGGAGAGGGGCTGTGCCCTTATCCTCTTATCTAGGACAGCACATAGAAGTTGCTCCATAAGTACTTGGTCACTGCACTGCACAACTCAAGGCAAGGAGGAAGATAGTGGGAGCCCTTCTCATTCCCCAGCTTCTAGGACCCACCACTGCAATCTTGACTCTTGAGATCAACTTTCTTTGGATTCCACATATGTGAGATTCCCTTCTGAAGATAGCCTACTTCATTCACTTAATCTAATTTCTGGGTCCATCAGGTTGAGACTGGCATTCAGTTCTTTGTTATAGCAGAGTAGTGTATGAACCAGATATCACTGACCCACTCATCAGGTGACAGACACCTGGGTCAGATTTATGTCACGACAATTATTTCCATTGCTTCAATGAACGAGAGAATGAAGCCATCTTCTCAGCCAACTAACTTTCTTTCCTTGGGCTGCACACACTAATGGGGTTGCTAAGTCATCGTTTTCCCTTTTTAAAGAATTCCCTACCCCATAATGACCAGCACATACAAATCCTTTGAAATATATTACAAAAGTGGCTCCTGGCTCAGTATTCTCTTATGTCCTTGCTTGTCAGTGTCCTCACAAACAAGGCCTCTGTTGTCCATATTTCTTCTGGCATTCTTATCTTCTAGCTCATTAAGCTCCAAGTGATTGATGCAAAGCTCCAAAATCTTCCACAATCTTAGAACAAAATTGTCCAGAAGCATAAAATTTCCTGTGCTTGGGTCCACTACAACACTCCACTCTCCTGCTTTTGTTTCTTGTGTTTATGGCCTAACTTCTCTAAAATTCCTTAACCACTGTTTTCTTCCAGAAGTTCCCTTGTTTAAGGTCTTCCATGAAGTCTTTAATCTAGTTCAAATTGAGTTTGTACAAAATGATGGGGAATTTGGGTCAAGTCTCAGTCTTCTGCATGTATGTACACAATTTCCAGAAAAACGTTTACCAAGGAGACTGTCCTTTCTCAGATGCGTGATGATTGCACCGAAAGGCTGTGTTAGATGACTGACCCATAGGTGTAGCTCTGTGCCAGTACATTCCATAATGATCAGACAATATGGAATCACCAAATGATGGGCTCTCTCAGTGTACCCTGATCACTAAGTGACTCATAGCCTTAAGATGATTCTCTTGGATAAAGACAAAAAGAAAAAGGTTATCCTTAAAATAATCACATCCACGGGAGGCAAGAAAGCAACTGGCCTACACAAGAGATGTAGTAGTATACCTTTTTCCACACTCGAGTGCTCTGAGAAGATGCAAAGAAGCGTGCTTGGTCTGAAACACACAAAGAGCTGAGAGCTGGAAGTCCCACCCTTGTCCTTATGGCCCTGTTTGCTCATTTTATTCTTCATACACGCGTGTGTGTGTGTGTGTGTGTGTGTGTGTGTGTGTGTGACTGAAAATAGATTCTTCTATCATCCAGACCACAGTTTCTCCTCCTTCCATTCTTCCCAGCCCCCCCTCTACTGCTGTCTAGAACCATTGTTCCAGAGCCACTGCTGTTCTAGAAGGGCAACACAACCCCCTTGCACCAAAGGCTGCCTCCTCCAGGTTCATCATTAAGCAGCATGGCCTCCTGCCCCAGCATCTTCAATGGGCTAAGAATCATCTCCCAACCACAAACTTGCTACGGATCCTTGGGGAATCGTGCCAGCTCTCTGGAGCTTTGACCTTCTTGTTATTTTTTTCATTTGAGAAGTGGCAGTCATGGCAGCTGGATGAAATAAGACTCATCCAAAGTTACTGCCAGCACCAAGCCTGGCTCTGAGCGCACAGATCGTACTTATTTTAAGTTCCCATTGTTCTGCACATTATACAATACTGATGTCATTAGTATGGTCCACTGACAATTTTTTGGTTAACCCCCTCTTGCCTTCTGTGCCCTTTGCTGCTGGTGCCAGGGTGGACAGAACAGCTGCGGCAAGGGTTCTCAAGTGTAGGAGTGTGTGGCCCCCTAGTGCTGTGACACTAGAAGCTTTAGGCCTATGACAAAAATATAAACTTTGAATGAAAAGAGAGAGCAGAAAAGAATTTTCTCTACTGCACAGATAATATGATGGACGGTCTGGGCCAGGATAAGGTTGTTTTGCTAAGAAGAAAGCTTTCTAATTATACCTGATGTTATCTCTCCTGTGGCCTTGCACATACAGGCAAACACCCTGCAGCTGAGCTACGCCCCCAGGCCGAGAGCAACAGTGCTTCTAACCCACACTCTCCTGCCACACGCAGCCCTGACTTCTGTGGTGCAAACTCTTCTGGGGCCCTGCAGACAGCAGCGGGGATGTGGATCTCTCCCTGACTTTTGTTGTGTCCTGTTCACAAGTGACACAGCCACTACGCACATTTGAAGGAAGAAGGGCTCTGTGTCACACTGGGCAATCTCAGGTTAAATTCTCTAAACAGCGACTGTGCAGAGGAGGGAAATAGCTAGCAGCATTGCTGTGGAGATTGGACTGTGCCTGCTCTACGTTACTACACATTGTGTAATGCAGTAGTGGTTCAGATTGTGTTTGCTCTTAGGGACTCCATTTTCCAAACAGTTTTTGATCCCGTTTTGAGGATGGAAGATGATTATGTACCTGTGTGGACATGTGGACACCACTGTCTATCCAGCACCACCCACACAGCACAGAGTGACAAATGACTTACTTCTGGTATACTGTCCTATAAATTTGTCCAGGTGAACTGATACTGCAAGATAGAAAGATAGATAGATAGATAGATGATAGATAGATAGATAGATAGATAGATAGATAGATAATTTATTGTGATAATTTATGGTGGTAAATAATTTATTATATGATATGTGATCTGATCATTAATATTAGTAATTAAGATTGGCATAAGGTGGTGTAGGTGACAGAAGCCAACCAAGCCGCCCCACCTTCATGCAGGCACCAACCACTGCAATGAACTGCAATGAATGTGATGGAGAAATGAAAAAAATAGAAAAACAAAGCATAGTGTTGGCGGAGCAGAGTGCAGCACCCTGGAACTTGTAAAAATGCAGCAGACCCAACCCCAAACCTGTTGCCCAGCTGTGAGATTGCCCTGACTCTGGGCAATGAAGGAGGCCTAGAAATGAGGAAAGATTTACTTTCTAGACTAGAACTCCTCAAAGGACAACCATAGTTCTTGATACCACCAGAGGCCATGTTGATGTCTGTGGTCTATGCTGCTACCCCAGGCCTTGACGACGGTTGAGATTCATGTGGACATATGCAATCTCTACCACTGACTTAGTGATGTCATAGGGCTTTGCTGCCTTGGTGGGCCATCTGGGTGTGAGTGGCACATGTAGCCACCTGAGGCCATGTTGAACCCCAAGGTCCTTGCAGCCACTGATGGCCATGTTAGGTTGTGTTGTCTGTGATCTGTGTTACCCTAGAAGGACTGAAACCATGTTGATGTGTGTGGGTGCCCATGAGCTGGTGGCATGGTTGAGGGTGAACAATCCCTACTCCTTGTCAACTGCCACATGGTGGTTCAGATAGTGACACAGGTGTAGGAGAGCTGGTCCCAACCCTTGTCAGCAGCCACACAGCTCTCCACAATTGATGGCCTCTGGTGGGTGTGCAGGTGAGAGAATGTCACCTCCCCTCGTGAGGCTGCCCACCAGGAGGAGTTTGACCATGCTCCTGTGAGTAGATGGATAACAAAAAATGGACTAGGTGCTTGCTTTTGTTTTGTTTTGTTTTGTTTTGTTTGTTTTTGAGGGGAGAGATCATGGGGCAGGGGTAGAAATGGGAGGTAAGCACAATCGCAGTGAATAATATGAGATTCCCAAATAATCAAGAAAAAAAGAAAGATTAGCATAAAGGAACCCGTGTTTGCCTCAGCCAGGATTGCCAGAGAAAGGACTATTTGGTTAATTGCTACCGTTGAAACATCCCTATCTTTTTCAAATATATGTAAAGAGCTCTGTCTGCGCATATACCTATGTGCCAGAAGAGGGCATCAGATCCCATTACAGATAGTTGTGAGCCACCATGTGGGTGCTGGGAATTGAACTCAGTATCTCTGGAAGAGCAGCCAGTGCTCTTAACCACTGAGCCATCTCTTCAGCTCTGAAACATCCCTATCTTGTGAAATTATTTTCCAATAAATTATGACATTGTGACAAATGTGTTTCTGACATAGGACAGTCAGAATACGTACTACTTGTTCCAATATTGGAATGTAAGGATAATAACTATATGAACAAAGAAAACTCACTGGAGACAAACCTCCTTCCCTCATCACAACAGTTATAAAAGCCAAGAGAGGAAAATGGAGATTAGGTCCTTACTGATCTCCACAGTTCTCCTAAGACAAATCTCAAGCTCCTTAGCCCTACAACAGAGGATCTTCCTCCTTCCTCATCTGACTTGGAGTCTGACTGAAACTGCCAGAGTATGACACTTGGTAAGAAACATCACACTCAAGGGTTCTAAGCCAAATTCAGGAATGGCAATACAGTAACCTAAGAATAGGTGGGTATAGGTAGACTCTGAAGGCAAATATAGTGGCTTACCTGGTAAGCACTACCCATCAATATACTGTAAGGTCCATGGAAGATGTATGAGATCAGGAACCTTATGACTTAGGAAATATCAATTAAAAGTTTAAGTCTTGGGGCTGGTGAGATGGCTCAGCAGTTAAGTGCACTGGCTGCTCTTCCAAAGGTCCTGAGTTCAGTTCCCAGCACCTACATGGTGACTCACAACCATCTGTAATGGGATCTGATGCCCTCTTCTGGTGTGTCTGAAGGCAGTGACAGTGTACTAATGATTCCACCCAAGTCCAGCTTAGTGGAACACTGAGCTTATTGGTGTTACTTCCAAGAACATCCATCCAATGTAGCTGCATCACCAAAAAACCTATAGTAACATGGGAAATGACACAAAAAGTACAGTCCTGGAGTTTTTCATATGACTTGCTAAAATTTGTAATGTCACAAAAACTACAACCCTAGTGTTCTTCACAGGACTTTCAAGAAGTTGGACCAGTCCAAGACTGTTCCCTAGCCAGTGGTCCTCACTGCTTATACAAAGTTGGAGAAGGGTTTTGTAGATCTTATAAATTTCAGGAAGTTCCTGAGACTTGTGAGTTGTTATTTCTTAACCTTATGAGTTCCTTCCTTCTTCAGTCTAACCGAGTCACCATGGAAAATGGAATGTTCCAGTTCAGAGAAAGTTGTTGCACAACAGCTATTGACAAACCTACCCACTCATGACTCATGTTTTTGTGACAAAATGGACTTGTCCATGTAAAATAGAACACAATACAATCAAGTGATACAATTGTCATAATTCTGAGGCCTTGAAAGAAACAACCACAATGTGATTATTTTACAAGGTCCTTCAAAAGAAAAGAGGAATGAAGGAATGCTGTGGGTTCTGATGGAAGAAGCATCTTAGAAGGACACTCACTAATTCCATTCAAGTGGCATGTTGATGTAGAAGGGAAAATCAACTCAAACTCAGCTTCTCCTACTGGAATCCACAACACATATCACTTCTGTCACCAAGCACGCAGATTTCCTCTCATGCAAGCAAAAAATTAATTCTGCAGCTCTGGAGAATATATAGATGTTCTTTAATCCAGTCCTCATCTGACACTGTATGTGAAGGTAGCATCAGACTCCACTGACTGAAGGTTCAGTCCCCAAGACTCTCCCATTCTTGGTTCCACATTTTGAATGCCCATTGCAAGGCCTAGGCTATTCTATTTGTACTTCTGACGAGTTTTAAATCTGAGTTCCCAAAACCCCCACCCCACCTTGGGTTTGGTTGATTTGCTTCGGTGGTTCACAGAATTCAGGGAAACAACAATGCTTGCTGGTTTATTATAAAAGATACAAATAAAAAGGCCCGTGGATGAGGCATGGGGGAAGGGCAGAGAGCTTCAGACTCCTCTACAGGGACTTCAACCCCCAAGGGCTCCATCTGCACCACACCTTTAGGGGTATCCAAGCTTTAAGAGTTTCAAGGAAGCTTCATAAGACATGCAACACTGGTTAAATTCTTGCCCAGGGGGTTGGTTTCTCCTCTGGCCCCTGGATCTGGAGATGGGGATCTGAGGACTAGATTTTGTTACAGATAGGAATCTGAGTTCCAGGGAACCTGATGAAATATCCAGGGTCTTGCATTCCTCAGCAAAGAACTGAAGCAGAGACACATGGTCAGAAACAGAAACAGAGTGAAACTAGAAATAGAATAGTTTAGGAAAGGGAAAGCATGCCTTCAGATGGGAGTGAGGCAGTGGGCTGAGGGAGGAGACCAAAAGGTGTTGGACCTTGAGCCCATGACCCTTTTATGGGATATCACATAGCACTCATACCTCCCAGATTTGTATATCTTGGGCTTTTCTTGAGCATGCTCCGTTTATAATATGAAGCCCAGGAGGAAAACGGCTTCTGATCTGTCTGCCAGCTGTCTTCTTTTGTGTATCAATCATGATGCTTCCACACTATCTGGCCACTCATTAGCCCAGTGAGATATGCTCACTTCAAACATTGCACACTCTTCGGGAGTTATGGATGTTGCCAGGAGAGATAAGAAGCAAATAGGTATTTTCCATTTTTGCATGTGGGCTTCATTTTCACGACCTGATTAGTTCTCAAAGGTCTCACCTCCCAATGTTACCTGGTTGTAACTTATCATTCAGTGTAAGAAGGTGGGGAGAACATGAATGTTCAGACCCCAGCCCAAATAACAGAGACTTTTAAGATGCTCAGGGAGAAAAAGGTTGAGGAACAACTTTCTGAATAAGGATACACACAGCCCGACATCCCATACTGCAGGACCATGGACTGATGTCATCGGGGCTCCAAGGACCAAGACTACAGTCCCCAGGCTAGTACAAAAGGTGCTAGGAGCTGTGTGCTTCCTTCCAACATGGATACAACTGAGTTGCAGCCACCATGTGTTTCTGCTGCACAGGGAAGTGGCCTGAAGAAGGATAAAAGGATGCTCAAGCTATGAATTTTACCCCTTGCTGCCACCAAGCAGAGACCCACACCTGCCAATACAAGAAAAAAGATGGACTGTTAGTTAAAAGGGAGAGACTTAGGCAGTAACTCTTAAGCATGCAATGCTGACACTGGAACGTCATCTGGAGGCAGAACCAAGGCAATTCCTGTTTTACGTGTGAAGATGAGTAGAAACTCTCAGGCCTCTTGAGTGGCTAGACATCCACCTGTCTCAGAACAGAGCCTAGAGCAGGTAGTATCACCGGGTCCCTTCCCCTGTATAATTCTAAGACACCCTCATTTTCCAAGTTGTTAAAAATAGAAGCCTAGCGTCTGGTATGTAACAATATCCACTATTGCAGCTGTGCCTTTATGATGAACAACACTACTGTGGGGCTGTGTGATGAAGCAATCACTTCGGAGCACAAGCTCATTAACCCTCGCAGTATTCTGATTAGGTAGGCAGGTGGCAGGGATCTGAAGTCACTTCGACACCACAGAGCAGCTAAGAAACTCCTCAGCAGCCCTGGGCTCCCTGTCCCTGCCAGAGATGGAGCCGGGGGTCTTCCTTCCCGAATTCCATGGCTCAAAGCTTCATGGGGAGAAAAAAGAGAGAGGGAGAGCAAGCCAGCCTCATTCCAAGATTAGATTTAAAATGTGTTTCCTTCTGTCCTATCCCTTCCCTCTGGAAGGTAACCCGTGTCCCTTCCCCCAGAATCCAACCTTGTCTTAAAAAAACAAACCAAATTAAATTTAAAACCGCACCTAACCCCCTTTCTCCTTTTCTAACCTGTGAATTTCTCCCGGGTTTTGTTTTCGTTCATGGTTCGGTTTTTAGGAATCCCACTGCCCTAACCGTCTTCAGACACTCAGCCAGGCGCCCGCCTAAATGGCCTTCTGCTCCCATGCTGTGATTTATTTGTGTCTTTGTTAAGGGCAGAAAATTTTTAGGTGCTTTCCTAAGACTAGAGAGACAGGTTTGGTGATTCTGATATAAAATCAAGACACCATAGCCACATGCATTTACCAACCAGGAGAAAGGCTTCCTAGCCTCGGGGAAAGGCCATGTTCACTCATAAGGGATGGGGAGATTAATATGGGAACCTGGGTGTTATGCTTTGGGGGCAGGATTCCCCAGCTCCCTTGGAGACAATGATACACAGCCACATCTTCAAATTGTTAATTATGTACTGCCCCCTAGGGACTTGTGGATTGCTGGTGGCATCCTGCATCCAGTCCTCCAGGGAATATTTATCAGCCTGCTCCAGTCACTGTTTGCTACGTAGAAATCTGTGCCTTTTTGTGACCTAGTTGTTCTAGGTTCACCCCCACCCCCACCCCACCTCACCCCCACCCCACCCCTAGCAAGTCCTGTTTGCGCACTTTTCTTTTGTTGAGCACCCGGGCCCCCAGTCCCCGCCTTCTGTCTTCATTATTTTATTTGCCGGGCTTGGTTAGATTTGCATAATCTGGACTAGACTCACTCCCTACCTGTTTTGGAGGTTTGCTTCTCTTCTGCAGTTCCACACCCCATCCTCCCCCTCTCTGGTTTTGTAAACATCTCTGGATTGGGGGAAAAAGAGGACTAGCAAACTATGAATTATAGACACTTACACAAGGGGCGCTTACATATTTATCCGCACTTACAGGTGGAAGATTTCTCTACACTCTCAAATGTTCTCTACGAAATCCCATTTAAATCAAAAACTTTTATCAGAAAAATGAAATTGCTTCGTGATTGAATAGCACTTCGCTTCTAAGTAGCAGCCATTGAGGCTGATGAAATGACCAAAGCCTGCTCTTCCCTGGAAAGACATGCCCTTTATTTTAAAGTTGGAGCAAGGGGGGTGGGGGAGAACCAGCACCATATTTCTTCACACAGTTTCTGTGGAGCCACAGAGAAACACAAGAGCCATCTTCAGCTATAATTAAAGGCTCATTGGCATCTGGTGAGAGGGTTGTGAGTGCCCATCATCCTTACTTTTTGTGCAGTTGGGTTTTCTTTTAATAATTCATGAAATAGTCATGGCAGGAATCTTTCCTCATGTGTGGTATGTCTTTAAAAACATAAGCATGAACACACACACACACACACACACACACACAGAGCAAAGCCTGTACGCAACAACTTCAGCAAATATATGCATGATCAAAACAGTTCAGAAATATCCGCTCTGCAAATGAGCAAAGGGCAGCAGGTTTTTGAATAGGCTTCATCAGCGGAGGGGAGAGGTCAGCCATGAAGATTAGTTACAGGAGCTATTGAGTCTCCTCTGACACCCACGGTACAAGCTGCTTAACATAATCAGCCGCAATCAGCAAAACTGCTGTTTATTATAAAACGTTTTTCGCTTTTAATATTTCATATTGTTATGTAAAATGGTGCAGTGTAGGGACACACACATTTCACCAGGGACAAATTGTACAAATTGTCAGCAATAATAATGTGTGGCTCTTCTCGTGACATCTTTTGACGTTAAAACCACTGAGGGCTCCCTCTTCACAGCTATTTTCTCTAATGTGGTTAATGGTTTACACGGGAGCTGACCAGCAGCTCTCTGTACTGTGTTGTGACCGATTGCTGGCATGAGAAAATGTTTGGGTGACCATTCGGCAATCAGACAAGTGAGGAAGCTTGGCTCTCCTTGTCCTTCCTACTCGGGAAGAGCCCTCAGGTAGAAGTGTGTATTGCACGGGAATGAAGATCAGCAGCGATCTTTTCTAGCCTGTCTTAATAACCAAAGTAATTCTTCATTCAAAACATTTTCTTTTAAATAGACCTAGGGGAAGTCTGTGGAATCCCATACACCGGGGATTGAGATGTGAAAGGTTTCCTAACTGTCCAACAGCCCTGGATTAATCTGAGGGTATTTGTATGTGATCCTCCCAGTTCCCCAGTTCTCTGAAGAGGAGGAGGAGGAGGAGGAGGAGGAGGAGGAGGAGGAGGAGGAGGAAGAGGAGGAGGAGGAGGAGGAGGAGAAAGAGAAAGAGGAGAAAGAGGAGGAAGAGGAAGGGGAGCAAGAGGAGGAGGAGGGAAAGGAAGAGGAGGAGGAGGGAAAGGAAGAGAAGGAGGAGGGAAAGGAAGAGGAGAAGGAGGAAGAGGAGGAGGAGGAAGAGGAAGAAGAGGAGGAGAAGGAAAGGCATCCATTACTAGGTCTCGTTTCTGGCCCACTGAAGATCAAAAACAAGATGCCCATCTAAGCTGATCTCCTAAGGGTCCACTCCTGTGGGGTCATCCTCCCTCTTTCTGAAGCTGGCCTGGCTGAAGACGCACCACTGGAACTGGATGCAGGTATAGGAGTTACCTGGACAAACATACTAGTACTTAAAAGTAAAATAGGTCTGTCCTTTCCAGAGTTGTCACCTTGGCAAGCTGCGGTGAAGCTGTGGCTTCAATGTACAAAGTCACAAAAGATTCTCGAAGTTGGTCCCCAGCTGGCAGCACTGCTTTGGGAAGTTGTGAAGCCCTTAGGAGTTGGGTTCGAGCTGGAGGAAATGGGTCTCTGGAAAGCAGGCCTTCTGGGTGATAGACCTGCTGGCTTCTCTCTCTGCTTCCTGGTCTCCTGAGATGTGAGCGAGCAGCCTCCTGCGCTGACTTCTGTCATCTCAGACAGGGCCTGGCTCTCTGGGTCATGCTCTCTCCACAGTGACAGAATTGTATCTCCCTGTATGGTGAACCAAAAGGAGTCCTTTCCGTCACGTAGTCTGTCAGAGTGGTAGGAAAAGTAACTAATCCAGATTTGTAATAAACTGCTTCAGGGTGGAAGTTTCCATTTTCCCTTATACACGAATTTCATAGCTGGGCCAGGCACCAAGAGGCTCAGCTAATGTTGCCGAATAAAGAGACAGTTTCCAGTAGATTACCCTCCGCTTCCACTGGGCTCTCCAGACTGAAGACTAGAAATATGGGACTCTCTCATTTCTGGAAATTTTTCTTAAATAGTGGGAACTTCTCAGGATTAAGACTTATGAACAGCAAGTCACAGAAATGTTAAAAACTCCCCAGTCACCAAACTTTCTAGAACAGGGCAATCTAATAGAAATATAATGTAAGGTACTTCTATAACTTTGATATTTTAGTAGGCATAGTAGAAAAAGAGAGAAATGTATTGAATTGATCTTGTTTAAAGTATGAAGGATGGAGTTTTTAAAAAGAGATTTATCTATTTCATTATAGGAGTGCTCTATCTGCATGTATGCCTGCATGGTAGAAGAGGCCATCAGATCCCATTCCAGATGGTTGTGAGCCACCATGTGGTTGCAGGGAGTTGAACTCAGGACCTCTGAAGAAGCAGTTAGTGCTTTTAAATGCTGAGCCATCCCTCCAGCCCCATAAATGATAGATTTTTATCAACCCTAATGGAGTCAAACTTTTATTGTTTCTACACACACACACAAGTTAAATATGAGTAAGGGATTTTGCACTTTGTTATAACCATCACATATCTTTGAAATTTGCTCTGCGTTCATTTCATGCTTACAGCTGATCTCTATGTTGCCTGGGTCAAGTTCCCAGTAGCCAGCTCTGGTTGGGAGCTACCTTAGTAAGTAGTATGGCTTGGCTCCACCTTCTTAGCTTCATTTGCCCTTTTCTCCACAGGTGAAACAAGAGGGCTGGGGATATCACAGGATGTCACTCGAGGCAGAACTTAAGCAGCTTGGGAAACACGTCAGCGTTCCTGTTGCCAGTTGCAGTTTTTAAAGATTAATCTTACCTCTCTGTGTGTGTGTTTGTGTGCGTGTGCGTGTGCGTGCGTGTGTGCGTGTGTGTGTGTGTGTGTGTATGTGCGTGTGTGTTCATGTGCACACTCGCCACTGCACGTGCACATTCTCTGGAGTTACAAGCTGCCATGAGCCACTGGACATGGGCTGTGAGAACTGAGCTCAGGTCTTCTGCAAGAGTAACTACTGAGCCGTTCAGTCCAACCTTGTATTCATTGGGTCGGTTGATCCTTTGCCATTTTGTTTTGTTTGTTTTGTTTTGTTTTGTTTTGTTTTGTTTCAAGCCAGGCAGTTATGAGGAGGTTCAGAATAGAGGCCAGTGTGGTTCAGGTTAGAGCAGCACAGGTGGATCCCATAAGACTTACTGGTGTTCCTAGCTTTGCTTTTAAAAGTGTCTTAGTCACAGCCAGCTCAGGGGAGGATGTGGGAAGGGGATAAGATGCTGTCAAGTTCACATTCCTGGGGTCTTCCCTCACTGTGGGCCTAGTCTACTGGGGCAACGGTGCTGAGATGATGAGTTCTGTCTGAAGCCTGGAGGAGAAACTTCCTTTGAACCAGGGAGCAGCCAGCTCCTAGGGCCCCAAGTAGGAACAAATGTGGGACACAGGAAGTGACCTGGAAGGGAGATGTGGGCAGTGAGCAGAGCAGCAGCAGAATGGTCTGAGGCCAGAGTAGGCAAACCAAACTGATTCAAAAGACCTGCAAATCAGATTTAGGTCAAAGCATAACAGATTTAGGACCCAACCAGCTAGCACTGGTTGACAAGACTACACTGGGGTCTTGATGCTATGTCCCTCATAAGCCTAGATAAACTTACCATGAGGGAGTGTGTGTCTTACCTTCACTCACAGGGAATGCTTTTTCATCTAATGGTGTGTATCTTTACCATTCATTGCTGACTGTGGTGGCCAAGAGGCAAAATAAAACCAACACCACCACCACCCCAAATCCAGAAGTATGATTAAGCTCCAGGAAAGGAAAACAGTCATGGCCCTTTGATCTTAAATCTACTGAAGTGGAAGTACTGTATGAATTAATATTTTCAAGTAAAGGCTCCATCGAGATTGCTGCTGGGGAAAGGGCCCATTCTTTGAAGGGAAGCTTACTGTTGGGCTCCTTTTAACCTGAACACCCTTTCCTTTGCCTTGTGTGCCTAGACTCCAGATAAAATCCCACATGGTAGGAAATCCCTACCGTTTCTTACAGCAGAAATAGGTTGGTAGTCTTAACTGGTTCAGCTAAGAAAATCGAATGGTTTCACCCCTGCCTCCTCCAACATCATGATGGCGTTATGTCTTTCTAGAACGAGCACGCATCATGAAGATGTGGGTGGAAAGCGGAGCAGATGCCCACCCAGATGCCTTTTCAATTCTATATTATGTTCCACCAATGCACGGATGAATCCCGTGTATTTTGTGTATTTTAAATCTTATCTGTAGAGGAGAAACGCTTGGCTCATTATACACTGGGCATTGCATCTCTGATGGACATTAAAGAAGATTACAGTCCATTGCTGCCCTGGGTGTAGTGTTTTTTTTCTCCCTCATTAGCTAGGAGCTAAGACAGCCAACCAGGGCCAGCAAGAGCCAGGCATGGGTGCTCACAGACTTTTAAAAGTATATTTGGCTGAAAAGTAAGTCAAAATTCCCCTCCTAATGAATTTCTGCTCTGAAAATGCTCTTCTGTATCAGGAGAAAGTCCACAAGAAATGAGCATCTTGCTTCTCTGATTTGCATTGTGGAAAGAAAGGGGAAAATAGCACAGATGCATTCGGGATTGTACAAAGAGCATATACGGGCATTTCAATCCCTAATATCGCACGAGTTCCTGATGCTAATGTAAAATATGTTCTTTCTGCATTTATAATCATGATGAGCAGATGGCGAAGACGGTTTAAAGTAGTACTGTATGGCTATTAAAATAATGTATGCTGTTAGTGAGTCTCCCTAAAACTGGAGTTTAATTGCTTATAAACACATACATTAGAAGGCACCATGATTCTAAGAGCCTGCTTGCTTTGTGAGGACAATAGTTACACAGAGTTTCCCTTAACAGGCTTTGGCCAAAAGACGTCTCCTGGTAGCAGATGCTTCGCTGGGCTCGCTCTCTCTTAAGGAGATTTAATCGTCAAAAAAAAAAAAAAAGAAATGTTAGGATTGGCTCAAAAGGACATTGGTCTCTTAAAACAATCCCTCTTTTTTTTTTTTTTTTTTTTTTTAAATTAAGCTAAAATGGAAAATTTGAGGGTAGTGTGAGCTGGGGGAAGGGACAGAAGGGGATAAAGCAGGAAGCCATTCCACTTTTTCTTTTCTCATTCACTATCTTGCCCAAGCAAAACATCAACAGAGGCATTTCGTGATTTTTTTTTTTTTTTCAGAGACTCAATCGATTGTATGGTTGCTGTGTTTTCCAAAAGTAAAACCTTCCATAGAAGAATGCCTCCTGGTCTCTGTCCAAAGGGCTTCATTGCTCAGTGAAGGGAAAGGCGATAGATCCTTCCGCCTGTGACGCCTCTAGACCACCCACTGGGCCTCCTCAGAAAGGGGAGGCCTCCCCACCAGGAGGTCCTGAGATAATCAAAGCAGATGACTAAGTTGGGGAGGATGGGTCCCCTTGAACCCCCTCGAGTGAAGGGGGACTCACGCTGTTTGCAAACTAGAGGAGAAAGAAAGGGAGCAGCAGAGGAGGCAGGCTGAGCGCCAAGGACCCTAAAAAAGGCAGCAAGTTTTAGAAAATACTCATTTGACTAATTTGCCTAATATAATAAAGAAAGGATGGTCTTATTTTCAAAGTGGTGATTGATTAGGTGGGCCTTATGCTTGCAGCACGGGAAGTGAATAATGGTTGTGAATAGATACAGAAAATATCTCACCGAGAAGGGGAAAGAAATCCATAAGTCATATGAGGCAGAGCACAAAATACCAACGGACCGACATTCAGAGAGAGAGAGTTTAAATAATAACAGACTGGATCTTGGAAGGGCTCCAAGGAAACAGGGAGAGAAGGAGCTACACGCAGCATAATGGCTCTGAGACAATAGGCAGTGAGCGAGGGGCTGCACATGCTCCAGAATGTGCTATTAGCTCTTTCATTATTATAATTACCTAAGTTTAAGGTCAACTCACCTGTGTACTGCTGATAAACTGAATGATTTCTTCTAAAACAGAAAGAGCTCTTAAATTACCCAGAATGTTATAGGAATAGATAACCCACCCCACGAGGCTGAGCTAGGACACTAAGCCCCAGTCTGGGGGAATGTCATCTCTGGTAAAGAATGTCCACAGACTGCAACCACATCGGCAGCTCTCTAACACAGATGCCTAGATACATGCTCCACTGTCTTAGAGCACAGTTTAATCTCAGATAAGATGCTGCCAGATTTGGAACCTTGAACTACACTTTTATGACCTCTGATCAGTGGTCAAAACACAGCCTCCATCCAAAAGATTCCCCAGTAAAAGATCTTTGAAGCACTTGTACTTTGAACATCTCTGAATGATGACAGTCCACAAAGTTTTGTTTTAGCAGTAAGACAAAAAGATTTTATTTTGTCATAGAAATAACTCAGAAAGTCTGTGACTTAGTCATTTATGAATTCTAACTAGTGGAAAATAATTACTTGAAGTTTCTGATATGAAACCTATAAGGGCTGGAGAGATGGCTCAGTGGTTAAAAACTCTGGCTGCTCCCTCAGAGGACCCTGGTTCTGTCCCAGTACCCACATGGACGCTTACAATACTCCAGGAGATCCGATGCTCCTTCCTGGCCTCTGCAAATAACAGGCATGAATGAGGTACACATGTATACATGCAGGCTAACACTAACATGAACTAAAAATAAAAATTTAAAAGAAACTATTAGAGTTATATTGGCCAGGTAGTGGTGGTGCATGCCTTTAATCCCAGCACTTGGGAGGCAGAGGCAGGTGGATTTTTGAGTTCGAAGCCAGCCTGTTCTACAGAGTGAGTTCCAGGACAGCCAGGGCTACACAGAGAAACCCTGTCTTGAAAAACAAAACAAAACAAAACAAAACAAGAAGTGTCTTGAGGACACTAAGTTGTTATGAATGAAAATTAAGGTGGTGAAAGTTAGATAGCGCAATAGGGTTGACAGCCCAGGAGGCTGATTTAATTCAAATCTAGAAAGCAAAATCAGCTTTACTTTGGAGTTGAATATGACTAAATGGCTAAAATCTAAGTCTAAAACGCCTTACACTTCTACACCAAGAGCCTGTTTGGACAGCAAAGGTATGTAGTGACCAAGTGAGTATGTTGCATCTAGTTTTTCAACACAAACTAGTATGTTCCAATTCAATTCTGAGGTGAACTCTCAGAGCATGTGCAGACTTCATGAGTAAAGGGGCCCAGGCCCCTGAGGTGGTCACCTGCTCATGCCAACTGTGATGGCTACTTTAGACCATCACCTTGACAACAGTGTGGAATCACAGGAAACATGTATGTCTTCATTGTCTGTCTGTTCTTGACCGAGGATGAGGACTAGTTGCCTCAAGTTCTTGCTTCGACTTCCTGCTGTGACGGACAGCAAGCTGAATTGGTGACGGGACATAAACCCTTTCTCCCCTGAGTTGCTTTTTGTCAGGGTGCTTTATCTCAGCAACAGACATGAAACTAGGTCACCCGCCCTAAGCAGATTCCCTATACAAAGGCCATACTTTGGGGGGTTACAAGTTGGGGGGGGATTCCCACGGCTCACTTCAGGGTTAGTGATTGCTTAAATGATTCAGGGGGACTAAGAAAAGCATATTCTAGAGGATCTGGGTGGACAGCTGAAGAGGCACACAGAGCAAGGCTGGTAGGTCCGAGCACATAATACCACATTCCTATGGAATTGGCATGTGTCACTAGCCTGGAGGTACATCCCTAGGCTGGTCCTCCAGGCTGCCCCCCACATCCCTAGGCTGGTCCTCCAGGATGTCTCCTACCTTCCTTGTCATATCATTTCCCTGGAATTCACAGGTTTAATCAGGTACACACAACTAATAAACACACCAATTCCATGGCTGAACCCAATCCTCCCTCCTGGAGGTTAGGGCACAGGACTGCAGGTTTCAACCCTGATTACACTCATGGGCTTTCTGACGTGGCCAGCCCTCCCCTTGAAACTGTATGAGGACTGACCAGCAGTTGTCTCAGGAGCCTGAACTCAGATGTGATTGGAAGAGGTGAGTAACCAGAGATACTCCTACCACTCGGGAAGGCTCGGGTTTTTGAATCTGTGTGCCACAAATAAAGGCAACAGTCGAATATATCTTTTAAAAACCACACCAGATACATTAATATATATATACATATATATATGTATATATATGTATACATATAGTAGATTAAGGAACAAATTAATCATGTCATTCTAGGAAAACAGATGTTGCTTTTTAAAAACACTAAAGATAGCCAAGTAGAGGAAAGGAGAGATAAAAAGAGGGACAGTCATATGAAAGGGGGAGGGGAGAGAAGAGGGAGGAGAGGAGGAGAGAGACAGAGACAGAGAGAGGGAGCAAGGGGGGGGACAGACAGCTCGGAGAGGGAGAGAGAAGAATGAAATAAGAACATGCCAGTTGATGTGCCCCAGGAAACTCAGGGAAGGACATGTGCCACTCCCACCCAGTGAGGGCCTCCTTTCCTGGCTTTATGACAGCCTCCCAGGGTTCTTCTGTCCCATTGCTCATGGCCACCTCCTGCCCACTCCACCTGTACACACCACATGTGCCTGTCCTCAGAACTGCACCCAAAATCCGTCTGTATGGCCGACCTCGGATTTATCAAATCAGATGGGTTTACGCATTATAGTTTTCATTCTCAGCCTCACCCTACAAGTCCATCTTTATTTTCTGTATATGAGTGTTTTGTCTGCATGTATGTCTGTGTATCACATATGTGCCTGGCTCCTGTAGAGCCCAGACGAGTGTGGCGCGCCAACCCTGACTAACAGGAATTAAGACACGACACAACCGGTTCCTTCTCTTAGCGGTTTACTCAGGATCCTTTATAGTCAGCATTGTGTGGAGGTGAGCCCGCGAGCCCTACTCAGGCACAGCTTATATCCTAGTAGGAGCCCATGAACTCATGCTACGTGTCATCTCCCCATAGGCCAGGGAAGATCATGCCACTCAGAAGCACAACCTACAAGCCAAATCAGGTGTTGTTTATCTCAGAGCTCTCGGCCAGCCGTCGCCATCTTTAGGGCGAGGTTCGGACGGCTCTCTACAGACGAGGGCATCAGATGCCCTGGAACTAGAGTTATAATCGTGAGCCACTGTGTAGGTGCTGGGAGCTAAGTTAGTGCTCTTGACCACTGAGTCGTCTCTCCAGCTCCTACAATTGGAGGATCTTCACCCAACATCTGATGTCTAGAGAGTCTGTCTAACAAGAATGGCACACTCTCCTTGCCTCAGTGAAAAGCACTACCACACACCCAGTGGCTTATCCCCTAAGTCCGGTCTCCTTATCATCCCCATGTTCTGGCTGTCAGGAAGTGCTGTTGACCCAATTTTCTAGACATGCTTTCAGTCTTTTGCTTGAGTCTTTCCTTCCCCTCTCCACCCCTTCCTCAGATGTAGGCCACACAGCCCCCGCTTGGAC
>JADRCD010174835.1:26769-43087 GCA_019843815.1 Montemys delectorum | reverse complement strand
CACACACACACACACACACACACACACACACAGTCAGAGAGACAGAGAGAGACAGAGACAGGGAGACAGAGTCAGAGACAGAGAAACAGAGACAGAGTCAGAGATGGAGAGGTAGAGAGACAGAAAGACAGATACAGACAGATACACATACAAACAAATATACAGGGACACACACATATATGCTAACAAAAAATTTTAAATGTCAGAAGTTATTTCATTTTCAGACACTGGACAAAAGTCTATAAAACAAAATATCTTCATGAAATTAAAAGATATAGTCTTTAGACAAAGATTACTAGAAAATGAAACTGTTAACTAGATGATCAAATGAAAGTATCTTCTAATAATATAGTTCCAAAGGACAAAGACACTTAAAAACCACGTGAGAGGAATCTTTCCACACAAGGAAAATTGGCTAAGAAACTTTAGAAATCAAGGATAAAACATTAAATTGAAAAAAAAAAAAAAGATCTGAGAATAAAGAGCAACAGCAGTGCCCAATGCTTTGGGAAGCTACTTACTCCCAGAAAAGTTAAACACATAGCTATAAAGTGCACTGGAGTATAAATATGTTTCACTATAGAGTTCTGAAGTGATATGCCCAGTTTTTAAATCAAAAGTTTACAGATAAAGATGCAAGAAGATGCAAATTAAATTCTCCAAGCAAACATTAATAATAATAATAATAATAATAATAATAATAATAATAATAATAATAGATTCTATCAGGGCATAGATGTTAGATTAGTCAGTTAAATATTTCAGTTAACTAATATGAAAATTTTAGAAGATTAAAGAAAATGTATCTAAACAGTAAATGAAAATATGGTAACAGTGATGAAACATGAATTTAGTAGAGAAAAGGAGAGTAAAACAAAAAATTCAAAATGGTATCTCAGATTTAAAAGACCAATGTTCCAAATAATGTTTTCAAAAGTAGACTCAATGGACAGCGAGATAGAAGGAGAATCTGTGTTCTAGGATAGCTCAGTGAAAACTCTCTAAAGCAAAGGAGAGATGGCAAGAGTTGATTGACTCACGCGACATACACACCACAGAGGTGCTAAAAAGGAAGGAAAGACGGGGAAAGAAAATCAAATGGGAGGAACAATGGCTGAAAAATTCAAATTTGATTAGCAGCACTATTCTTCAAAGTCAAAATCTCATGATCAAAGCTCAGGAAAAACAGAGATCGACACTTAAGCTGCTATGTGTCACTTTGAGCTATTGAATAAGAAAGACACATTTTAAATATGAGGGAAAATCATATTTATAATAGAAGAGAATAGAGCATTTAACCATTGCTTTAGAAACAGTAATGGCTACAAAGCAGCTTGATGAAACTGCACACAGAGAGGGGAAAGAAAGAAAAACAAAGGGAACAAACCACAGAGCACAAAGCCATCCAACATATCAAGTGAAAAGCCCTCTTCAATGTTTGTCTTCAAGTTGTCCTGCTTTTAAGAAATGCTTCCGAAAGGTCTTTGGTCAGTATGCAGGAAAATATAAAGTCATGTAAGTCTGCATCTGTCTCTGTGTCATTGCTTTTCTTAAAAGATGTGTCATGTTCAGGAGTGATGACACAGTGTTTTGGAGTATTTATCATTAATATGTAAAAAATGAGTGTATGTTATATGCTACATGACATAACTGTCATAAAAGGAAAAAATGGAGATAGAACAAACAAGTTTACTATCTTTTATTAGAATTAATTACCCTCTCAATGATGAAGGTTGTTACTGTAATCACTACATTGTGGAAATAATATTTAACTGTATTTAATGTGCTATAAGAAAAGAATGGTCAAATATGAAAGAAGGCAATAGAGGACAGAATGACCAAAAGGACACGAGGCACATGAAAAATTATAAAAATGGTGGTTAAAACAGAAACTCATGACTTGTCACAATGCATAGAATGTGTTAAGAATGCACGTCAGTGAAGGGCTAGCCACAATTAGACATCCACTCCATCCCCTTTCCTAGATTTCCAGGGGCTCTGAGAGTGAAAAGACAGAAAGAGACAGGGGTCATGGAGGACTGGAGCAAAACAATGCCTTCCAGGCATGGCTGATGGCTGCATGCACGAACCCACAGCCTCTGTGACTGCCTGCCTAATATCTCTACCAGCAGAAGAGGAGTCCCCTGGGTGTTTTAGCATGGAAAGGATGGGTGCTCAGGAGTCCTCACATGTTATCGAGGAGTGTTGACTGGTGATGGCTTCTAGAGAAGCAGTTCTCCTCAACAGTGTGGTCATAGTGGGTAGACTGTGCTCCATCACACAACCCCACACCAACATGAGCTTAGTTCTCAGTAACAATGTGATAGCTCACAAGCATCTGTAACTTCAGTTTCAGTGTGTCTCAACTTCTTCTGATGTCCATGGACACCATGCATGCATAAAGTACATTCATGTAGGAAAATACTCATTGACATTAAATGAAAATACATAATATACAAAAAGAAGACATGAAATTGGGTAGTTGGGAGGAGACGGGGTGGATTTTGGAGGAGTTAAGGGGAGGTATGCGGGGAGAGTATGATCACAATTGTATTAAATGCATGAAGAATTACAAAACCATGATATGTAAAGAATAAGAGCTGGATGAAAGATTCATGGTTAGGTGCAGTTGTGGACTTTCAAGGCACCTGTACACCCATGCACACACTCACACAGATACACATAAATAAATAATAAAATCTCTTCCTTAAAAACAAAGTGAAAGAATGAAAACCAATCTAGCACGCAAGCAGTACACATGAAGAATCTGGAGAGAATGCAGCTGAGAACAGAAGGGCTCCTCAGTGACTCGGCTCCACACGAAAGTACAGGAAGAGACATTTTCAGTGCCACTGCGAGGACTTTAATAACTGCTCAACAGTAGAGCGTGACTAAGTGACACAGTCAACTGCACCTGACGACTGTGCTTGGAGTCTTATCTAGACAACAGCAGAACACATGTTCTTTTCAAACACAGATTGACCAATCCCCCAGGATAAACCACAAGCTAGCCATAAAACAAAAAATTCAAGTCAATGTTTAAGTTTATGTTTATGAGATTAAATTGGAAATTAACACCTGAAATTTGGGGAAACCTTACATTCTTGGAAATTAATCGACACACTTTAGATGATAACTTATTAATCAGTGAAGAGACCACAAACAAAAGCAGACCAAACAAGATTTATGGCTGCAAAATCTATGCAGAGCTTAGCCACGGCTTGGGAAGTGGTTTTTCTCCTTTCAGGACCTCATGAATGTCAGGCAAGTATCCTAATGGTGAGCTGAACCCAGACCATAATATATTGTTATATTGTTGTTTGGGAAGAAAATCAGAGAGGAAAAAACAATAAGCTCAAAGTAAGAAAATAGTATAGAGTAAAGGAAACCCAGTAGTCTGCTCTTTTAAAAGATGAATAAAGTGATTGTTAGCTAGAAAAGAGAGGATACAAATTAGTTTTAAAAGAAATGTAGTCCGGCAGTGGTGGGGCACACCTTTAATCCAAGCACTTGGGAGGCAGAGACAGGCAGATTTCTGAGTTCGAGGCCAGCCTGGTCTACAGAGTGACTTCCAGGACAGTCAGAGCTAGACAGAGAAACCCTGTCTCAAAAACAAAAACAAAAACAAAAACAAAAAAAACCCAAACAAACAAACAAAAAGAAATGTAACGAGGCATTATTACAGAACTTAGATTCTTGAGATTTCTGGGTAGAGAGGTTTATGTCCACAAATAGACAAAATTCTCAAACAGCATATATTACCAAAATTCACACCAACATAAATCAAACTAACTCTATAAAATTTAAGGAAATTGAATATGTGATTGTAAAAATTACTTTTCTTACTGTTATGGCCAAATAGCAGAAAAGAAGGGACGGAGGGCATGTTTAGTTTGAGTGGACATAGTATCATTGGGAAAGTGCAGCAAAAGGAGCCTGGTTCCGTGCTAGTCACATTGCATCTGCAGTCAGGAAGCAGGAGCAGACAGGAAGTGCATGAACCCACAAGGGGGTGTCCTCTAGGCACAGCCTGTGAGTCTCATAAATCTTCAAGGCCCCACGCGCCCAGTGACTCACTTCCTCCCGCAAGGATCTCTCTCTCAATATAGCACTGGAGGCGAATGACCTTTGAAATCAGCACCGCAGACAAAAACCAACCTTTCAAAATTGGACCCCACTGGAGAATGTTCAAGCCACAACAGTGAGGATGCAGAGCTGTCGTGCTGAATTCTGCCGCACAGCTTAGAAAGCAGTGGAGTGGTTCCCCTTTACTTGTGTAGTAGATATTCAAAGATCTTCAATGGATGCCTGAACAAAGGGCTAAGATAAGTAAAGTGCTTTCATCTCAACTAAGCACTTGTACACTACCGAAACAAGCTTTTTAAGTTTAGGTTGCTACTTCAAAGAGACTACCATAAAGTTTCTTTTTACTCTTAACAATTTCATAGATAGAAAAATTATTCATAGCATAGTTCATAGCATAGTTCTTGGCATACAATTGTTTGGTTGTTTCTCTCTCTCTCTCTCTCTCTCTCTCTCTCTCTCTCTCTCTCTCTCTCCCTCTTTGGTTTGTTCCTAAGTCAAAAACTTTCTCTCCCTCTCTTCTCCTTCCTTCTTTTTCCCATGTTGCCTCTCTTTTCCCTCCATCCTACCCTCCTTCCCTCCCTCCCTTCTTTCCCTCTTCTCTCCATTCATTCCTATCTTCCTTCCTTTTACTTAAAGGAAACATGTTACATATGTTATTTTGGATATCTGAATTGCTAGAATCAGTATTCTTATGCTTTGGGGGGGGGCTTTATTGTATAAAATACAGGTTTATTTGGAATGAGAGCCAGCTTATGCTGGTGACCTTGTAACTGAACAGCACGGTGACTTTATACTTTAGATACACTAAGAAGCCAGTTCACATACAGGGTAGGAAGGAGCAGAGAGATGTAATATTTCACTACACCATATAAAATAGTACACAGTTATGAATTGTTTCTGAAATTTTCTATTGTCATATGTAAATTCTACTATTTATTTATTTTTTTTATTTTTTATTTTTTTTAAAGATTTATTTATTATTATAAGTGAGTACACAGAACAGGGTATCAGATTTCATTATGGGTGGTTGTGAGCCACCATGTGGTTGCTGGGATTTGAACTCACGACCTTCGGAAGAGTAGTCAATGTTCTTACCCACTGAGCCATCTCACCAGCCCCAAATTCTACTATTTAAAGGTAAAAACTTTCCCTCTAAGATTGAAAAGCAAACTCTCATATCCATTATCCATACGACTATTGAAGTGTGCAAATCAATCAGGGAGTTTAGAAGGATAATATTCTCATAAGATATAATCATTTGTTACTATTTGTTTGTTTGTTTTTTTAACAATATCTCAGTATGTAATTCAGACCGGCCATGAACTCCCTATGCATCCAAACCTGGCCTTAACATCCCAAATCTGTTGCCTCAGCCTCCTGATGATCTATTAAAATCACAGGTGTGTGGCATCATTCATAGTTCAGGCAACTTCATCTAAATTACCATCATGTGCATGTGTACACATGTGGATGCTTCTATTATGGAATCTGGGCATGGCTAATTCAGATCATTAAGACTCTAAGGTGATCGATCACCTTTTCCCTCACTGGCTCTTCGATGCCATTTATATGCAAAATTTTCCATGTGATTTTAAAAGAGAAACTACTAGAATCAATTTACAAGATTTGTGATGAGTAATGAAGACTATATGAAAATTCAATTTCATCTCTCTAAATTGACTTTAGACCATCTCAATGTAAAGTGAAATAACAATTCTTTTCCAAATTATTCAAAACTAATAAAAAATTAGAAACATGTTAACAGAAATGTTTGTGACCAACCCATACAAAACTAAAACCTGTGAGTGTGAGTCTTGAGATATAACTGGACCTATGGGGAAATTCCCTGTTCATGGTACAGAATACTCAATATCCAAAGGTATGAATTCAAATGTCATCACCATAAAAAATTTAGCATGCTTTTTTTTTAAAAAATAGCAAATTGGAAATTGATCTTAAAATTTGTATGGAAACATGGAGGACTTAGAATATCTCAAACTGAATGGAAAATGAAGAACACATTTGGATGATTCAATCATCTAGATTCACATTTTATTATTATGAAACTACAATGTGATACTGGCTTAAATACAGACCTATTATATTGATACTTACGTTTGGAGAGTCACTATTTATAATAGATCAAAGCAGAAAATAATCAAATGAGCATTAACTGCTCAATAGATCACAAAGAGTAAGATATAGTCACACAATAGGATACAACTGAAAATAAAAATGAAGAGACTGCAGATATATAGCAACGCTTGTGAAACCTAAGCAGAGCCAGGAGAACAGCCTTCTGTAGTGTGTGTCCCCATGTATCTGAAATCTCTAGAAAAGGCACAACTTTAAAGACAGAAACTATAGGATACAATTAAGTCTAAGCTGGTTTTGTTTTCAGTGGGAAGGGGTGCTGACTGCTTTTTGACATATGGACTTTTTTAATTAATGGAAATATTCTAAAACTGGAGTACAGAGTGTTACATAATCATACATATTTATTAAAATTAATCAAATTGTATGTATATACATATATATATATATATATATGCAATATTTTTTAGGCTAAAATGGCCACTTTTACCTTCAATTATGGGTATAACAACACTATACTTGAAATAATTACTAAAAATATAAATATTTTTATAATTGATTGGCATCTTTGTTGGAACAAAATAAAGAACTTTGTATAATTTTGTTCTTGTTTTAATTGTTTTCACCGGCAATAGCCATAGTTTCCCTGGGAATTTATGTAAAAACATTTGTTTTTCTTTCTCAAATACATGATTATTTAATGTCAAAACATAATTTGATAATAAAGTACACCTTCTGGAAACATCTACAAAGATTTTTCCCTCTAATAATTAGAATTATTTTGAAATTATTTCACTTATTTATACTCATCAATAATTAAATTTCAAAGGAAATAAGATCCTAATTGTAAGTGGTCAGTTAATGTCTTGTTCTGACTGCATTATACATCTTTTGCAGGAAAAAAAATTATGAAAAAGACTTCTTTTGTTGACTAGGCAGGAAATAATGTAACAATTAGGAAGAAATAGCCACAGAAATTCCCAATTGAAAAGGGCACAAAGTGGGCAAGTACAACAGAAGATAGAAGGGAAAATTAATGGACATTTCAATTTCTGTGCTTTCATAGCAGATAGAAAGATACGGCCTGTCCTACAAAGTTAACCATCTATTTTTAAGTACTAAACCAGGAAAGGACAAGCTGGTAAGGACCCATACTTTGGAGTACCCTGCTGTTGGTAACCATTTTCCCAGCCCCACTCTGTTGTTGCTGTTCCCTGGCTCCACATTCTTCTCTGAATTAAAACCACTCTACTGCTCCTCTCCCCTTAACTTAAAAACAAACAAACAAACAAGCAAGCCACTGTGATACATTCCTTTGTTCTCTTTGGGAGAAAGCAACTAATCACAGGCATTCACAACCCAGCCATTCTTGGTCTTCCAGTGAGTGGAGCTGGTATGCATAATCTTTCCTTTTCTTAGTTAGCTTTCTCTTATCAATGACTTCAGTCACCTACTTGAGGTAACCCGTCTCTCCTTGCTTCCTTTTAATGTGAAGACACTGGGGTGAAGAATGTTGAGAATGGAAAAGTTCAGTATCTGCAATATATGGAGATATTGCAGATACTGGAGATATGTGGACACTCAAATTTTCCAGTTATCTCCTCTTAGATACTGGTGACCCACTCAACATCATCCCCACCCTAGGGATTCCATTGATCGCAGCTTACTGTATCAATGAGAAGATTTGTACAGCAGGCCTCTCCATAATTCCTCCATGTCATTAAGCACATTAGACTCAGTCCTAAATTCAGCCCAATGTAATTCCTAGGATGTAGCCCAGTGTTGTGTTCCTGTTCCTTGTGGGTTTTAGGGTTAGGTGGTGGTGATCTGTGTTAACTGTGAATCGAATACTCTAGAGCCTTAAAATGGCTCTGTTTGGTAAAGCAAAATTCTATTCTTCGCAAACTCAACCCACTTTCGGTCTCAGCTGGGGCAAACAGCAACAGCAGTTGCACAGACTCCCCGTGCTGTGTCTAGCCTCTTGGCTACCTGCAGTACTAACCTCTTGGATGGAGCAGAACACCCTGATTTGTCCACAGTAAGTATATACACCTATGCTGTGTATAGATGTGAATTCAGCGTAGACTCAGAAAGATAAAGCCCTCAAACAATCCTGCCAGCCATCACCCTGCGTGGATAAACGGTAGCTCCTATTTAACCTGCTATTTTATTAACCACCTTAAATGTCAAGGTATAAGGCAGACGAATGCCTATAGGAAATGCAGTCTGAGATACAAAGGAACTCAGTCTAGTTCCGATTCTAAATTGTATTCACTTCATCCTGACAACTGGGAAGAGAAAATTTACTGAAAATCTTACTTTCTGATAATTCAAGAGCACCCCCACCCTAACCTCCCAAGAGATGGGCATGGGCAGGACAGTCCTAGGAATTTTGTCTTATTGAGCCAATCTCATGTAGCGTAGGCTGACCTCAAACTTGTCACGCAGTCCAGAATGACCTTGGATTTCAGATCTTCCTGTCTCCACCTCCCCAGTACAGGATTACAACTTGTTGGATTGCTAGTGGGATCACACTATTATGCCTATTTTTATGTGATGGAGATGATGGGCAGGACTTCCTGAAGGTTGGGTAAGCACTTCACAGACTGAGCTATAGTCTCAGTCAAATTTCCAGACTTCCAACCTGGGGAAGATTTTTCTATAAATTCCGGATTATATTCTCTCTTCTTGACCTTTCTTTCTTGTCCACTCCTGCCTCCCTGGCCACTATGAAGGGTTGTTTTTATTTTAACAGATTTGCTGAATCTGCTCCAGTTTGCAATTGCTTTGTAATCTCCCAAGGGGTGGAGTCCGGGGCAGATGCCCACGCGGTTCATTTTTGTCTCTGGAGCTCCGCCTGCTATTGCCTCTACAAGTAGCCCAGGCTCGAAAACTCTTTGCCAACGTTCCCTCATACCCTGCAGGCAGAGTGGGGCTTTACTTGCAGGGATCTCTCCAGCAGAGCTCCGTTGTAGGTCCCAAGACCAGCTCCAGCTTCCGGTGCCCTGTCCCTAGGTGCCGCCTTGTGGAGAGCTGCTGCACCAGCGGGAGTCCAGGTGGAGTCAATGAAGCGCAGTTTGAGGAGGATTCTGCGTCCCGAGGAAAGGAAGGAGGTCCAGGGAGTCGTCTATTGCGGAGTGGGAGAAGACATGGCCTGCTCCAAGGAATCCTTTAAGGTATTGGGGAATCGGTGGTCTGGAGCATGCTGGGGCATTATGAAAGGTGGGAGGCTGGAAATGTCCTTGCATGCAGTATTCTGCTACTTTCGCACTCAAGTTTAGGAAGCTCGGGAGCATGGAAATGGCAGGAGACAGTATCGCGGTACACAGCACCTGTAACTGCTACCTGTGGTGCTCTGTTTTGCTTTCTTGTTTGCATAACTCCATCTTGCCAGGGCATGGATTGGTGCCGGAGAAGATGTTCCCCTGAAGTACTTTTGAAGTTTTACAGAATTGGAATGCAGGGACTGCATAAAGCCAGGATAAATTTGGAGTGCTTGAAGTTCCTCTTCAACGTTTAAGTAGATTTTTCGTTTGAACTGAAGTGGAACTGCTCTGCAGTTGAGGATTTGGTAGTCAGATAGCGATCCAACAAGTATGCTGGGATGGAGAAGCACTTCTATCTAAAAGTGAAAAAGAGAACTCAGCACTTAAAAAAATGATGCCTACTGGGGACAAGGAGGCAAGCCTGGCAGCAAGCCCAATTGGAGACTTCTCAAGGGGAGACCTAGTGTGGACCTCAGGTCCGTTGTGATGGGAGCTTCTAACTCTCAGTTCTCTGGATGTTCTGACCTATAAGAAAGTCACACCCACTATCAATTTGATGCTGATGCTGAAGCAGCTTTGAAGGGTAGAGGCAGGCTATTGGATGCCTAGAAAATCATTAGCCTTCAGATAATAAGAAGAGAAGGGCTTTCTTGTGTCAAGGTATTATTTATTAACTGTGGCTCCTCAATCCCCTCTGAGAATTCTGCACTACGGAAAACGAAATGCTTGTACAAACACGAACTTTCATAGAGTTTTCTTTAACTTACAAAAATATGAGCTTACAGAGCTCTTGCTTTGATTCACACATGAAGTAAATTATTAGAATACTTTTCAATTCAGTACTTGGAAATTTTCCTCTTTTTTAAAATAAACACTACACAGCAGTCCATTATGTGGAACACATCATGATTTATTTAACTGCTTATCTACTGATACACATTTAGGTCCTTTTTGTTTGTTGGGTTTTTTATTTTATTTAGCTTCGATGTTTTTAATCTAGACTGTAAATGTGCTCTCACTCTGTGTGTCTATTGGTAACTTGGTCCTAACAGAGGCAAGAGGTATGCAAAGCTTTACTTTTGGAAGACATTTTCCAACTGCTTTCTATGCAGATACCACTGTGAATGTCAGATGCATCCTATCTCACACAAACCCATATACCTCCAGATTTAACATCTGTGCCCATCCCATTTAAACTTGGCATATTACCCATGACCTTTGCTTTACTAGGAAGAACAACATCATGAGTGAATTTCAATACTAGGATGCTATTGCTATAACTAATGTGGGACAGAATGAAATTTTAAAATTTGAAAAAATCACTCTCCTAAGTAAGTTGTTTTATAGAGATTTGTGGAAAATTTTTTAGTATCTTTAGTTTCATTGATAAAGTCAAGAAATTAACTCAAGTTAATACTTTTTAATAGCACTTTGGGATTTAACTATTCTTTGGCAATAATAGTCTTTTATCTTGGTTTTCTTTCCTTTGGGATCTTATTCTGATTAGATAAATTTTATTCAAGCAAACTAAAGCAGATGGATCTGAAATCTCTAATTCGAAGGGCTTAATTCAGAACTAACTTCTCTAAAAGTGATCTAGAGCCTGTTGTCTTGAATATAATCATAGAACTCAGAATTCAAGAGCTTAGGGATTACTCAAAACAGAAAGCCACTAAACAGACTAAATTTATGTGTTAATCCACCAGAGGGTTAAATATATAAAATAGAGAGAAACAATGAAACCACATTGCAGTTCTGGAATAGCACTGAGATTAAGACAAGTTTTTAGTGTGATTTCCAGATTTAAAAATCTGCAGCTAAATAAAGCGTTTGCCTAAATTGTTCCCAAAAATATAAATAAATAAATAAATAAATAAATAAATAAATACCATCACAAAACCCAAAATAAAAGTATAGTACAAGGCAGTTCTGTTTTATATAATAATTTATCTATGGGCAAAGGAGGCCTGTCTTAAGACATTTTCTTAATGCCTGGTGACATGTCAGGCTCTGAACATGGACAGTGTAAAACCCCTTTATCAGCTCATGTGACATGTTTACAGCCTGCAGTATCACCAAGAAGTCAACATTATCTGCTGCACTTCTGAACTTAGTCTTTCCTCTGAAGAGTGTGGAGGGTTCATGTCATCTGCCTCTCTCTGAACAGACTTGTAAATTGCTCTTTTGGGCACTGGTGATGGGCAGTTACTATCCAGAGAGTACCAAGTGCGAGTGCTAAAATGCTTTCAAATTGATTTAGGTGAGCGCTTTCTTTGCCAAGGCTTAAGGGGGAAGCCTTAATCCTTAAGGAATTTCAGTTTAATTATTGAATATGTGTAACTCTGAGAGTGACTGGATGCCTCTGCCCTGTCCCATAGCCACTAAGGGAACTTGGTATTGTTTTTGTTTAGAAAGTGGCACATTTTTGTCACTGCCAACATAAAGGAGGTTTTATTTTAAGTTCTATTCTGTGTCAAGAGAAGTAAAAATCAAAGTTGGAAATTTAGAGATTTTAATTTATTCTGTCCTCTTGCTTAGTGAATTAATACTAATATTCTAAATTCATCTCTGCTTTATTTGATAGCTTTCTTCACAATAATGAGAAGGGTTGTAGTTTCCTTTAAAATAACAAATCAGATTTTGAAAGCTATCTTCGATGACAAGGGGACCAGTCATAGTCATAGGAGAATTCAAACAACTTTCTATATCTTTGGGAGGCTATTTCTGTGGTTTGAGGAAAAATAAAAGTGTATCATGCTGCCTTGGTTCTCTGCAAAGCTACTGCCTTGTAAAGCATTTGCGGTGAAATAGTTATGGAGAAAAAAATTTTATTGGTTAATTTATTTGTTTACATTTCAAATATTATCCCCCTTCCTGGTTTTCCTTCTGCAACCCCCATTCCATTCCCTTCCCCTCTGCTTCTATGAGGGTGTTACCGCCATCCACCCACTTCCACCTCACCAGTACTAACATTCCCCTATGCTGGGGCATTCAAGCTTCCAGAGGACAAAGGGCCTCCCCTTTCATCAATGTCAGACAAAGCCATCCTCTGCTATATATGCACTGGAGCCATGGGTCTCTCCATGTATACGCTTTGGTTGGTGCTTTAGTCCCTGGGAGCTCTGGGGGCTCTGCTTGGTTGACATTGCTGTTCTTCCTATGGGGTTGAATCCTATTCAGCTCCTTCAGTCCTTCCCCTAACTCATCCTTTGGAGTCCCCATGCTCAGTCCGATGGTTGGCCACCAGCACCCATATCTGTATTGGTCAGGCCTGGGCAGAGCCTCTCAGGGACAGCTATACCAGGCTCTAGTCAGCAAACGCTTCTTGGATCAGCAATAGTGTCTGGGTTTGGTGTCTGCATGTGGGATGGTTCACAAGGTTGGACAGTCTCTGGAAGGCCTTTCCTTCAGTCTCTGCTCTTCCCTGCTTTTCCTTTAGACAGGAGCAATTCTGGGATAATATTCTTGAGATGAGTGGGTGGTTCCATCCCTCAACTGGGGGCAGTGTTTAACCTCTGGATTTGGTCTATACAGGTTCTCTTTCCCCTTTGTTGGGTATTTCAGCTAATGTCAATCTGTTGGGTCCTGGGAACCTCTTGCTTTCCTGGTGTCTGAGACTTTCTGGTTGCTACTCCATCTGTACTGCTACACACCTCTGTTTAATTTCCTGACCCTCTGTACATCTTTCCCCCACCCCCTATCCCATCCTACACCTGATCCTGCCCCCCTTTCCCCTCCCCCTCACTCCCAGGTCCCTTCCTCCCTTGATTATTTTGTTCCCCCTTCTAAGTAGGATTGAAAATATTTTAGTTGGCTGTGTGTTTGTAAACCTGGAAGGTACAATGCTACATGATTTGAATCTTGAGGCTATCCAAGAACTGTGTGGCATTCTGTAACTTCTTACTGTTTTGTGTACTTAAACTTCTAGGAACCTGAAAGGCCAAGTAGCCTAGTGTGTATAAAAGGCTGTAGGGGCAGAAGCGCTGCTCAGCCTAGTATGTATAAAAGGCTGTGGGGCAGAATGGCTGCTCAGCTGACAGAGTACTTGCCTAGCATGGAGGTAGACCTGGGTTTGAATCCAAGCCTGGAATAAACTTGAGTGGTTGTACTCACCTGAAAATCTAGCACTAAAGAAGTAGAAATGGGACAATCAGAAGTTCAAGGTCAACCTTAGACATAGAGCAAATTTGAGTCCAGCCCTGCGGACACCTGAGAGGCTGTCTTGAAGGAAAACAAAAATCTCTATGTTCTTCTACGTTCTGTGTGAAAGCTTCTTTCTTTCATTCCTCTCTAAAAAAAATTTACATGTAGGACTATATCCTGGAAAGTGAAGCATGAATATGTGTAGCAGATGTTGCACACAGCTAATGTCATCCCGCATAGACTGAAAGAGGAGGAAAGGCCCAGAGCATTTCTCAACGCTTTGTCTTAGAGTCCACTTGAGCTTGACTACTGTCCTGGAAAGGACCTGCTTGTGTAAGCTACAGCAACTGAATGTTGGATCAGAAAGTGAAGTGGGTAAAACCTAAAAAGATTCCCAGGGTGGAGGCTCACACTTACACTCTCAATACCAGGAAGATCAGTGCCATGCTGAGCCATACAGCAAGACTGAGGCTAGCCTGGGCTCCTGTCTTAAAAACACAAAAGCAATCGAGTAAGCAAGAGCCTAAACACTCTCACAGCCACAGTGTCAGCCACCTCACTTCCTCGGTCCACTCAGCACTGTGGATGCTAGACAGTGAGAGGCTGCAGTAGAGGAGGATTTGGTCCTGGTGTAGCATAACTTCCAGAAAGCAGCATTTGGAGGGCTACAGAAGGCTAGGTGATAGTACGTAGCCATTTACTTCCAAATCCATCGGTAGTTCTAGATGCAACTGTGATCAGAAATCTCATCAAACAATTGAAGAGTAATTAAATACTTCTGTAATTATTGATTTTGAGACGTCTTCATTTCTTGTGCGTAAGGCAGTTGTTTGCAACTTTCAAATAGCTGAAAATGGAAATTGCTTATTGCCATTATGGATATTACTTGAAAACTATTTAATTAATTTTGTCAGGAATTGCTCATTTTCAACAGTAGGGCAGCTATCTTAGGTGCTTGGACAAGTCCCTTAGGGGACACTGTATCAGGATGATCCTGGCTTCAGTGTGTAAGGGGAGTTTGGGTGGAGACTGAGGGCAGGCAAGAGGAGCCAAAAATATTTTAGATTCCTAGACTTAGTAAACCTCACATTCAAAGAACCTTCCCTTCTTACTATATTTGTCAAATGTCTATTAACTGTACAAGACAAGAACTTTCTAATAACATTTCTACACATGCACATGCATGCTTTGGTCATTTTCTGCCCTTCTCTTACTTGACTCTTCCTGCTGTACCTGAAATAAATGCAGTTCACCCAGAAAAGCAGAGACCCCTGTTTTGTTTTGTTTTGTTTTGTTGGTTTTTGGGGTTTTGTTTTTGTTTTTGTTTTGGTTTGGTTTGGTTTTGGTTTTTCGAGTCAGGATTTTTCTATATAGCCCTGGCTGTCCTGGAACTCACTCTGTAGACCAGGCTGTCCTGGAACTCAGAAATCCGCCTGCCTCTGCCTCCCAAGTGCTGGGATTGAAGGCATAGTGAGGTCCCTGTTTTTTAATATATTATTTCTTAGAGCACATTTTGTAAAAGTCCTTCTTGAAGCCTTTATTTCCAAGACAGATGTAAGACGATGGTCCAGAAAACAAACCATATATTTAGTGTATTTATCAATGCATAGCCATTTGCCTACTTTATATCTTTATGTACCCAGTTCTTTAAGGGAGGTATTTGCTGTAACCATGACAGTTATGAACACTTATGAAATGTAAAGCTATTAGATGACTAATTTTATATTTTTAAGTTTTACACAATCTTGTTTTAGGTAAACGTATTCACTTGACATATTCCTCTAGGTGGACATTGAAGGAGATGTGTGTAGATTAAAAGACTGCATCAAGAACCGAAGAAAACTAAGCAAATATGAGGATGAAAATCTCTGTCCTCTGCATCACACAGCAGCAGAAGGGCAAGTTGAACTGATGGAATTGATCATCAATGATTCTTCGTGTGAAGGTAACTGACTGTTGCCATGAGGGTTCATAATGACATCATCCTCTTAGATTTGTGAACCACCAGGATATTTGTACCTGTGGCATCTATGGTGCTTATGGGTAGACTGAATATGAAGAATGTGTCTGTGGAACTGAGCTAAATTTGTGAGTTCTACTTTAGGAGATTAGGTGAACAGCATGACCAGCCACGTCAAAGAGGAACAGCGTCAGTGTGAGGGTGTGAGATTTGGTTACTCTGACTTTGCCTATCTTGGGCACATGAGCAATCAGACCTGGGAGGAGGGACCCTCCCTCTAGGGCCTTGCCTAAGCAGTGGATGAGACTGAGGAAATAAGTGGACATAGTTTAGGAGAACAAAGATTTCTAGTAAGAAGTAGCTAAGGGACACAAGAGACACATGGCAGAAGTGGAGTGGAGAGGGCACGAGAATCACTTCTAGGCCTTTTGGCTAAGATCAAGTGTGGGGAGGGCCAGAGACTGCTGGGACACAGCCAGCAGAGCCTTACCTGCAATGATAAGTCAGGTGAGCTGTTGCTACAAAGGCACCAAGCAGAAAGGAGGTCACAAGAAAATCCTGCATTAGAAAGCCCCTGGGTTAACAGGGAGATCAGTTGTGAAAAGTGCTCAAGATAAAAGTCATTTGCAAGTTCTATGCTGCTGAATGAAGCTGCCTAATTGATGCTGAATAGAATTACTGTCTTGCTTAAACAGAATGGGAAAGGTTTAAGCCTTCATGCCTGTGTGTGTGTGTGTGTGTGTGTGTGTGTGTGTGTGTGTGTGTGTGT
>JADRCD010174835.1:14002-26759 GCA_019843815.1 Montemys delectorum | reverse complement strand
TGTGTGTGTGTGTGTGTGTGTGTGTGTGTGTGTGTGTGTGTGTGTGTTAGGCTGAGAAATAAGAACTTGGATGAATGAAGAGAGCAGTGAAAGGAAGTTTTGAAAGAGCAAGAAGAGGAACATTGGCTGCCTTGTGGTTCCTACCACTGTTTATGGCTCCCAAGTGCGATTCATGTGTGAGTACGTTTTTTTTTCCTTTAACTTAGTAATATCTCACCACCAATTCTACCTCATTGCAGCTCTGAGCAATGCAGGATGAAGGGCATTCTATTTTTATGTGGCAATCACAAGGCAAATAGCACCACATGTCATGGGAGGTATCTTTTGGGCAATTGCTAGCTTGGTAAATATACGTCACATGAAGCCTAATTATTATCTGCTATAATGTAATCTCAGCATTCTATCACAATTATGAAATTAATATACAGGTTAAAAGTAGAGTAACAATAGGATCTGTTTTTATAGATACTATATAAAAAAATTAAGCCAAGTTTTGGATCTATGGGTACTTTCACCTGGTCTCAAATGGTACCCACTGGGTAATTCTGAAGCTAAAACTGCATCCCATTTCTATAGTTCAAGACAGTGTACCTGGTTTTATAAGCACTTGACACTGAGTTTTGGCGTGGGTAGCTGTTCAGGAGGTATTAAGTATCTCCCAAACAACATTTAATGCATATTTTGTTATTTCTCTAGTGCTGAATATAATGGATGATTATGGGAATACCCCACTGCACTGGGCTGCAGAAAAAAATCAAGTTGCAAGTGTGAAGTTTCTTCTCAGCCAAGGAGCAAATCCAAACCTCCGAAATCGAAACATGATGGCACCCCTTCACATAGCTGTGCAGGGCATGCACACCGAAGTGATCAAGGTGAGCCTGGTGGCCATCACAGTGAGGCTGGTCCTGTTTCAGAGTGACTGACTTCAAGTGCCATGTCACGGCAAAGGAAACATAACAATTACATTTACTTTTCACCAAATGGTGGTGGTGGTGGTGGTGATGTGACAGCAATGGGAAGATGATGATAATTAGTACTGATGAGGAAGACGGTGATAACAACAGTCACAGTAACCACAGTCCAGCTTTTCTTGAATTTTACTTTATCAGGTATTTTAAAAAAGAGTTGTGTGGCTTTATTACGTTCCCATTTAAAAAGTGGAAGTTCAGATTTACATCTTCGCATCTCCACTTCACAGCTGATTGAGAAGAAGCATAGAGAGAATTAAATAACTTGCCTAACACCCAACAACTCCTTACGGATTAGACCTTGCCATCTAGATCTCCTAGATCCTGAGACTGAAATGCAAAGGATGAGTAGAATCTTAGTGAAGGCAGAACCCATAGTTGCAATTGCTCAGTTTGTTAGATGGGCAGCCTCTCAAAAGACAGATCAACATCAGATACAGATGATATGGTGGAACTGTATCTTACTTTTTGTTTGTTTTGCAAGGTTTGGACTTCCTCAACTAGAGGAGTCCCTGATAAACATTTAAAGGGTAGGTCTTATCCCAGAGCTTTTAGGCTACACCTCAGAGATTCACAGGCACACTAGAAAGTCTACCTGCTTCTCAAAGAGGAATGCCAATTAGAGATGAATTATGTTCTGGAACAGTGGTTCTCAACCTGTGGATCCCAACTCCCTTGGGGTTGAATGATTTTTTTCCACAGGTTGCATATCAGATAACATGCATTCCAGATATTTACATTATACATCACAGCAGCAGCAAAATTACAATTATGAAATAGCAACAAAATAATCAGAGTCACCACAACATGGGGAACTACAGTAAAGGGTCACAGCATTGCTAAGGTTGAGAGCCGCTGTTCTAGAAAGTCATTTTCAAGTTAGGCTATTTGGAACTTAACAATAGGTTTTCCTGTGGAAACACTACTGGAAATGATGAGCTTTAGTTAATGTGCTAACCCATCCCCAAGCCAATTGTCGATAATCACAAAAGAGAGTTCCAAGTTCCCTTTGTCACAAAAAGTTTATTCTCAGCTGTTGGGAAGGTCTGGATGGAGATAAGTGGAGATGCATGGAGCCCCTTTCATCTTGCCTCTGTGCTTTGGCTTTGAAATCCACCTTAATTTTTTATGGCATAACACTGTTGCTAAGTGTTGATGTGCCCTCCTTCCCAGATAAGACAATGTAATATAGTTTCATCTGAACAAAATTGTAGTTTTGATGCTCTCCTGATAAATAGTGGTTATTTGAATGAAATGGAATAATGAATGAGAAGGTCTTGGAAAGTGTCCATGGAAACAGTCTGTTTGCCTTCTTCCTTATACCTTTGTGCACCATCATTATCAAGCACCAGGCCAGGGTTTCTTCCATCTAGGCTGCTGGGTCATCAGTGTTCACAGGGACTGCTCACTGGTGTCATGCATTTCCCCATTGAGCCCTGGTGCTTTCTCTGAAGGCTCTTTTCATCCATAAATGCTCATTAACTTAATTTATTTTGGCTTTAAAAGCATGGTTTGGGAATTTGCAGGCAGGTAGTAGTTGAAAGAGCTACAGTTAATTGGAAAACTCTTCAGACCAACCATAGAAGTTCAGAAATAAAGTTCATAACTAATTTGTGAAATCAATGTATAATAGAAGCAAAAATGACAACAAAAAGCTAGTTGTCCTGAATGATACAAAACTAAAAAGAAAGCTAGGGCATGAGGGAGTTGAACTGTGAGCACCTTATGGTCTTTGCCTTACCAACAATAACCATGTTATCAGTGTTCTTAAACACCATGGCTCAACGTGACAGCAGGAGGAAGAGAAGGTTAGCTTATGGACAACAATTCTGTCATAGCCTACTTTCCTAGACATGCTCATGGTCTAGCCTCGTCCTACCCAACCTTTCCCAGTTCAAAAGACATTTTCACTGTTTGATTTACAGTTTCTTCTAGAATGTCCACCATTGTCTATGGTTATAAAGTTCAAAAAAAAAAAAAAAAACCCCAGTGATCTCTGAATCACCTCAAGATCTTATATACACAATTTTCTCTGGGATCATTCCCCTCGGGGCTAGGGCAAGACCTTATTTCTTGATTATCTTTGTCCTTAGGGCTTCAGCTAGCTCAGTTGACTGAGTCTTTCCTTACGTATCCTGGACTCTTATCAAAGGCTCCTGGAGAGTCCTGTGGGACTTCCGAACATGTCTGATCATGACTGATTTGAAGTAGTAGTTGCACAGTTCAGTTGCTTTCCCTGTGACTACTGCCAGCTAGAATTTAACTCAGCCCTTTGAAAGATTATGCTTATGACAGTACAAATACTCACATGCTGCAGGCCTGTGTTCTGCAGGCAGTTCTATGAGATTGGGAAGAATGCTTGTAATAGACTTGGTGGGTTCCTTTGCATGTGAATCCGAATTTGAAGAATAGAGCCTGAAGGTGCCTGAAGTGTGTGGAGGGGTTTTCTCCTAATTTCCCTTTACCTATAAAGAGTTTCCCTGTTTTTTCTTATGCACTAAACTTCAGCTCAAGTTTCTCCTATGAACAGAACTCACTAGTAAGCCTAATTACTTCATCTGCAGGGTGTCAGGTTGGAACACTCTGGGAAAGCGTTCTCCTAGGAAGCTGTTGATTATTTTGTATAAGCAGAGAATTTCAGGAATCAGCCAGCTGGATAAACAAACAAACAACAATAACAAACCCAAATCAACTGGTTGGCAGTGGTGCAGGTTTGTAATCCAGCTATACAGAGGCTAAAGAAGGAGGATTGTAAATTCAAGGTTTTCCTGCACTGTTACAAAATAAAGACAGTTCTGGGCAGTGAGACCCTGTATCAACATTGACAATGAATCAACAAATATTAAAGAAGAAATGGCTCAGTGGTTTTATATGCCCTACAAGCATGAGACACTAGGTTCTGTTACCACTACTGAAAAGAAAGACTCATGTTGACTTTTATCAGCGTATTACCACAAGAAGAAAGCAGTTCACCACATGACTTCACCCACTGGCAGAGAAGAAAGTCAGCTCTTCTATTCCAGTCTTAATTGTGAATGCAGTAACTATGTTTATATGTTCATGTTATTATTATTATATATTATGCAGTGAATGCAAGTTAAAGAGGCTACAGAAAACTTCAAAAGGTTTCTAAAATGTGTGTACGTATGTATAGAAAGAGAGGGCTAGGAAGACAGACACACAGAGAGACTCTGTATTATGAGACAATGAACCAGGTCAGTGTTAGGAGGAAGCTGTTGCTGAGCTAGGCTTTGTGACGCTGCCAGTGAAAGGCTGAATCTTAGACCAGCAAATGGCAAGTTTAGACTAGATCCAGATGGGTGAAAAGGTGGCCAGCCATGAAGGCAGGCAGGCAGGCAGCATCAGCTAGGGCCAAGCCATGCTGAAGCTTTAGGGATGGTTAAGAACTGTCTGCTTCTCAGTCCCTGATGCACACACCAGGTACCAGGTGCTCCGTTGTGGTGTGTCCATATCAGTCCAGTGTTAAGTGCCCATCATCCTGTGAGGTCCAGAGAAGGGAGCTAGATCTTCTTCTTGGTCTAGGGTATCTGATAAGTCCTGCCCTAGTAAAATTTAATACCCCCGTTTACCCCTATAGTCTCAATTCACCTTGATAAAATCAGCTTCCTTTCTGTTCCCAGGAATAAGTAATCTATCAGTCTGTGATGGATTGGTGGCGCCAAACAGCTAGAGTATTTGATGGGTCTGATCAAGGGCTATTTTCTCCCCCCTTTTTTTTTCTCAAAAGGGAGAAAATACTACTTTTAAAGTTGAGACACTCAAAACAAGAAATGGTGTGAGAGATCACTATGTCATCCATCATGGAGTAACTTAGGCCATGGGGGAGGGGGGCCTGACCTCAGCACTCACGAAAGGTACATATTGTTAACTTTTATGTGAGACTTAACCCTAGGTGATGGACAGTAGACTTAGCCAATAACGAGCTGGTAGTAACTGGTACCAGACCTTTACTTAAACTTCATGAGAAAAATTAATTGACATTTAATCAGAATACTAATTTCTTCAATTCTAAGCCAAGTTTGAGTTAATTTATACTGAAGGCAGGTCTACACAAAGCCAGCTTCTCTGCTGAAGGCAATAGGGTTCTCACTGGGATTCTGCCTAACTACAGATAGAGAAGCCATTTCCCCTTCCTCTCTTTCCTCTTCCTTTTACCACATCATTCCTATCTCGATCCCTCCCCTGAATCCACATGGCACGAAGGTCTTCACACATTTATTTCTGAAGACCTCAGCTAGTGCAAATCCTTGAGAATACTGACTGCCCTTTCAGGGAAATTATTATTTACCATTGTGATTCTATCTCCAAATATACAATTCAAAGTAGTACTAATTGTTAGCATGAAAATCATTCATTTATTTGATAGCTACTGTGTATAAAATTTTATAACGTCTTTTATGGAAAAGGAGTTGGAAAAAATGAGTCAGAAATGGTATTTGGCAACCAAGTCTCCTAGGAGACATGTCGCTATTTGAAAATCAGTAGATTAGCTTTTTAAAAATGATTTCTTCATTTTGTGCAGGTCTTGACTGAGCACAAGGCCACTAATATCAATTTAGAAGGAGAGAATGGAAACACAGCTTTGATGTCCGCGTGTGCCAAAGACAACAGTGAAGCTTTGCAGATTTTGGTTTGTAAATCATCACATTCTGTTGGTTTCTTTTTGTGAATTGGACATAAATTGCTATTTAAGCATTTCATAGTATCTCCATAGCAAAATGGGGAATACAGAAAATAGATCAAAAGAACTTACATTGATATCCTTCTGTGATCTAACGTGGACCCTAGACTGTACACAGAAGAGTAAAAATGAGCATGAAAGAAGACGCAAGAAAAAATATAGGCACGATTAAGATGAGTCCGACATTCAGGCTAGAGTACAAAACCAAAATATAACAACCTGTATGACATCGAAACCATTTGATCCTGGAGCTGAAGAGACAGACAGTTCAGTGGCTAAGAGTACTCAGGTTTGGCTTGGACTCACATGGTAGATTACACTCATCTGTAATCCCAGGAGATCTAAAGCCCTCTTCTAGTTTCTGTGTGCACCAGGCACACACATGGTTCACAGACATGCATGTAAATAAAGCACTCATACACATCAAATTTAAAAAATACAATTAAGCCATTTGATTCTGAGCTTTCAAGTGGCCAAAGATAAAAAATAAACACTGACAGAAACACTTCATTTCCATTCCCAAGGTTGATATTGTTATGGTTTCTCCAAGGGAGAGTCCTGAATTGCCTAGCTGTCTTAAGTCACAGGTTTGAAGTCAGAAAGCAGCCATCTCTCTGGAAAGTCACCCAGGTGTGACACACCAAGGATGTATCTGTCTCAGAGCTGGCTTCTGTTCTTGGTAGTGAGGGCACTTCTGTAACTTCATCAACTAGCTCCCTTTCAAATGTTTCTGCATTGCTTGCCTACTCTTCAGAAATAAAAGCATATGCAAAGCTTTCCTGATGGTTGTATATGTAAATATGTATTAATATTTTGCTTTATGTTATGGGCATTAACAACTTAGAACAATAAAACACTGCAGGGAGTGAAGGACTGTCAGAGTATTCCAGTCTCTGAAATTTTAGTACAGTGGGTCACAGCGCTTAAGACTGTCCTATAAGTGATGGTATCTAAATTGTTCTTATTTATTACACTTGGTACTTGTGTTAGCTGTAAGCAGCTATTGTAAAATTGAAAATATTTATATGACTCAAATAGCATAGTTTTAAAATTAAATATTTCATATGAACTTGAAAAATATGTGTTGATTTTGTTGGGGATTGAGGTAAATATCTTTTTTTGTATCATAGAATATCTTCATCTTTATAAGATGTAATGTCCCCATTGTCTTAGCTCAATTCTGAAGTTACTTCTTGCCTAGACTGCATGTACTACAGAGCCTTCTGCATGTTTTTCTATATGCTCTGGAAGTTGGGATGGCCTGCTAGAGACACAATATTCTGGTCCATGTTGCTCACTTAATTTATCTTACTGATTTTCTCTACTTTTTCTCCAGTTAGAAAAAGGAGCTAAGCTATGTAAATCAAATAAATGGGGAGACTACCCTGTGCACCAGGCAGCATTTTCAGGTGCCAAAAAATGCATGGAATTAATCTTAGCATATGGTGAGTTGATGCTTTCTACATTGTACATGGTTAAGAAATCTTTTGTAACCATTTGAAAAATAATAGAATTTATACATGGGCCTTCATGTAATTCTTCATGTCCTTTCCCTTTATAAATCCACTTATTTTAACCTTAAATGGTGCATTCTTCTAAAGGTGAAAAGGACGGCTACAGCAGGGAGTCTCACATTAACTTTGTGAATCACAAGAAAGCCAGCCCTCTCCACCTTGCAGTTCAGAGTGGCGACTTGGACATGATTAAGATGTGCTTGGACAACGGTGCACACATTGACATGATGGAGGCAAGTGTTCCATCCATGTGATCAGACTAGAAATGCACATAGCACAAGGAAATGTTGCTCCCCTGTCCACAAGGAAGAAAATATTCTCTAAGCGTATGCATTTCAATATTCCAGAGCAAGTGACAAAGTAGATCAATAATGACTATATCCCACTCAACTGCCATGAGCTATAGTGAGGCCTAACCTCAATGACAGTGTTCATATTCCCAGCCAGGACATGAAAGCCCAATCATGATTATCTTGGGTGGTAGTTTTAGTCTAAGACTTATATATTTCAGCTAAAGTTCACCTAATTTACTACTAGTGATATGTATATAAGAGTTTTGACTGAGCCTAGATCCTGACCTGATGAGAAGCAAAGACCTGTGGAACTTTTCCCTATAATGGTCTAGGTCAGCCACCATAAAGGTGTTTCCTTTCAGAAGAAAGCAGAAATTGCTTATTGATTATTAATCACGTGGAGCTTCTTCCTATTGCTTCCAAATTCTTTGAAATAGAAAGGACCTTGCTCATATGAAGTCATTTCATTCAGCTGATTCAGCAATGAAAGAGATTCATACTCCTTGAGTAAAGAATGGAATTCAAATGGTAATGATAGAAGTGTATGCCAAGGGCACTCAGGTTGCTAGAGAGGTCTTCATACTTATGTTTTTTAGTATATCAAACAATACAGTTCATCATCAGCTTTGACATCCCTAGATCTGGGAAGGATAAACTCACTGCTTAATTTATATGTGTTAAATCCTTAAGTTAGGATTCAAGCACTAATGCTGACATCAACACTCTTTATAGAATGCCAAATGCATGGCCCTCCATTTTGCTGCAACCCAGGGAGCCACTGACATTGTTAAGCTCATGATCTCATCCTATACTGGAAGCAGAGACATTGTCAATGCGGTCGATGGCAATCAGGAGACCCTGCTTCACAGGTAAGTAGCTTACATGTTAAGTATACATTGCCAAAATAAAATCAGCCAATGTGGTAGCAAAGGCTCTATGGTTGAATCATACTTCTCAAATGACCAGAAAGTGAAAGAATTCTTCAAAAGACCTATAAGAAATATTTTAAAAATGCTCAAAAGATAGCTATTATTATGAAAGGATGTTTATATACAAAACCTGTACATGAAAGATAAAGAATCACACAAAACTGAAAGTTAAAACAAGATGATAAAAAAAATGAAAGCTGGAAAATTTCTAAAAACATACAAATTGATGGATAGTTACCAAAATGTCAGGTAGAAAACCATACTTTACAGGAAAAATCTTGATTTATAGATCAAAGCCATCAGCAAAATACATCAACAGGATGAATCATAAAACAAGATTCAGCAACACATACATCTCACCTCACTAGTGAAGGTACATAGAAACAAAAATGGTAAGATTGGAGAAATGTATCATGTAATTAAAATCAAAGCAAGCTGCCATGGCGATATGACTTGCAGATAAGTCAGGCTTGAAGTCAATCACAAAAGGAACAAAGGTCAGAAGACAATTAATCAGGATGTTATGTTTCAGCTAGAATCTGTAATTAAGAGGAATCAAAATAAGATAGTAAATGGAACTTTACAGAACAAAAATGCCGTGGCATATTCTGGGTTAGAAAATGATCCATTGATCCAATCATTCAAGAGCTTGGGAACCCCCAAACAGGTTATCAGTCCAGATCCAGATCCTATTAGAATCACTGGGTGACCTTCATGATAAAAGTCTTGGAAAGATCAGAAATTCAAGGCCCATACTTAAATATAGTAAAAGCAATATACAGCAAACCAGTAGCCAACATCAAACTAAATGGAGAGAAACTTGAAGCAATCCCAGTAAAATCAGGCACTAGACAAGGCTGCCCACCCTCTCCTTACCTATTCAATATTGTACTTGAAGTCCTAGCCAGAACAATTAGACAACAAAAGGAGATCACCAGGATACAAATTGGAAAGGAAGAAGTTAAAATATCACTATTTGCAGATGATATGTTCGTATACTTAAATGACCCCAAAAATTCCACCAGAGATCTCCTAAATCTGATAAACAAATTCAGCAAAGTAGCTGCATATAAAATTAACTTAAACAAATCAGTGGCCTTCCTCTTCACACAGGATAAACAGGCTGAAAAGAAATTGGGAAAAAATAACCTTCACAATAGTCACACATAATATAAAATACCTTGGTGTGACTCTAACTAAGCATGGGAAAGATCTGTATGTCAAGAACTTCAAGTCTCTGAAGAAAGAAATCAAAAAAGATCTCAGAAGATGGAAAGATCTCCCATGCTCATGGATTGGCAAGATTAATATAGTAAAAATGGCCATCTTGCCGAAAGCATTCTACAGATTCAGTGCAATCTCCATCAAAATTCCAACTCAATTCTTCACAGAGTTAGAAAGAGCAATTTGCAAATTCATCTGGAATAATAAAAAACTTAGGATAGCAAAAACTATTCTCAACAATAAAAGAACTTCTGGTGGAATCACCATCTCTGAATCACCATCTCTTATTGGTACAGTGACAGGCAGGTAGATCAATGGAATAGAATTGAAGACCCATAAATGAACCCACACACCTATGGTCACTTGATCTTTGACAAAGGAGCTAAAACCGTCCAGTGGGAAAAAGATAGTATTTTCAACAAGTGATGCTGGCTCACCTGGAGGTTAGCATGTAGAAGAATGCAAATCAATCCATCTTATCTCCTTGTACAAAGCTCAAGTCCAGGTGGATCAGGGACCTCCACATCAAACCAGATACACTGAAACTAATAGAAACGGAAGAGCCTCGAACACATGAGCACAGGGGAAATTTTCCTGAACAGAACACCAATAGCTTATGCTCTAAGACTAAGATTTGACAAATGGGACCTCATAAAATTGCAAAGCTTCTGTAAGGCAAAGGACACTGTCAATAGGACAAAACAGCAACCAACAGATTAGGAAAAAAATCTTTACCAATCCTACATCAGATAGAGGGTTAATATCCAATATATACAAAGAACTCAAGAAGTTAGACTCTAGAGAATCAAATAACCCTATTAAAAAATGGGATACAGAGCTAAACAAAGAGTTCTCCACTGAGAAATATTGAATGGCTGAGAAGCACCTAAAGAAATGTTCAACATCCTTAGTCATCAGGGAAATGCAAATCAAAACAACCCTGAGATTCCACCTCACACCAGTCAGAATGGCTAGAATCAAAAACTCAGGTGATAGCAGATGCTGTCGAGGATGTGGAGAAAGAGGAACACTCCTTCATTGTTGTGAGATTGCAAGCTGGTACAATCACCCTGGAAATCAGTTTGGCAGTTCCTCAGAAAATTGGACATAGTACTACCTGAGGACCCAGCAATACCGCTCCTGGGCATATACCCAGAAGATGCTCCAACATATAATAAGGACACATGCTCCACTATGTTCATAGCAGCCTTATTTATAATAGCCAGAAGCTGGAAAGAACCCAGATGTCCCTCAACTGATAAGTGGATGTTGGCCCAGAAGCTCGGAATAACCAAGATACAATTGACAAACCACATGACTCAACAAGAAGGAAGATGAAAGTGCAGATACTTCGATCCTTCTTAGAAAAGGGAACATGTCCTAGGTTTTAGAAGTCTGTTGTTATCTCAGAAGCAATTAAGCAGTTCTGTTACAAACAGGCCTCTAGTGTCTTTGTCTGTGTTGCCATTCTGAAATGGTGGTGACCCTAGAATGCTAGCAGTTCTGCAAAATAAATGCTCTTTCTTTTTGCATACTAAAAAAAAAGAAAAAAAGAAAAAAAGAAAAGGGAACAAAATACCGATGGAAGGAGTTACAGAGCACAAAGTGTGGAGCAGACACTGAAGGAAAGTCCATCTACAGACAGCCCTACCTGTCATCTATCCCATATACAGTCACCAAACCCAGATACTGGATGCCAACAAGTGCTTGGTGACAGAAGCTTATTATAGCTGTCTCCTAAGAGGATCTACCAGTGCCTGACAAATACAGAGGTGGATGCTCACACCCAACCATTGGACTGAGCACAGGGTCCACAATGGAGGAGCTAGAGGAAGGACCCAAGGAGCTGAAGGGGTTTGCAGCCCCATAGGAAGAACAACAATATGAACCAACTAGTACCCTCAGAGCTCCCAGGGACTAAACCACCAACTAAAGAGTACACATGGTGGGACTCATGGCTCCAGCTGCATATGTAGTAGAGGATGGCCTTGACGGTCATCAGTGGGAGGAGAGGCCCTTGGTCCTATGAAGGCTAGATGCCCCAGTGTAGGGGAATGCCAGGACAGGGAAGTGAATGTGGGTGGGTTGGTGAGCAGAACAAGAGGGGAAGGAGTAGGGGATTTTCAGAGGGGAAAGCACATAGGGGGTAACATTTGAAATGTAAATAAAGAAAATATCTAATAAAAATACATATGTACATATATATATAAATATAAACATAATATATATATATATATATATATATATATATTACTGGGAGAGTTAGGACATTCTTTAGATTTCTTTGATTCAGTTAATTTTGACATTCAATGGCTTCTCATAACAGTTTTAAAAAACTAATATGCTAAGAAGCAATTATGTTAGGAAAATAGGGCCTCCGTGTTGTTTCTAGTGAACTTTCTCTGACACTCAAAAGCATGTTCTGAAATTAATGTATATACAAAAGATCAAGCGTAGTTGAGGGCCTTAAACAGAAACAGTGTGGGATTCAATAGAAAGCATCAAGTCTGAAATCCTTAGCATTAGGATCTGTACAGTGGTGTTTAAATGAATATCCGCAGGTTTCCGGAATTTTAGTCATTAGTATTTTTTTTGTGTGATTGGCTGAGGATAGCTCCAAAATGACTTTAGTTCTCGCCCCAGTAAGTTCAGGCTTCATGAGAGCTCAAGAAAGCTGATGCTCCTCAGTGTTTTGCTGAAGAACAGCCCCACCCAAACACCCTGCAGAAATTTTCCAAAGGATGCAGATGTCTTCAGGCCCATCCTGCCTGACCCCTGCAGTCACAGTGATGCCCACCAGTTCTCTAAACTTGATTAGAGGCAGATGTTGCTACTCACTTTAGAATCATGATTTTTTGGGAAAGAGTGGGCTCATTAAAACGAGACAGAGTGATTTTGTATTATATTTTATTTTTCCTGATTTTTGAATATATTTGGAAATATGGTACTCAGAATCTGAATTCTTTAATATAACATTGTATTATTCTGTGTCCTGTTTCTGAATACAGCATCTCTGGTTTTCATACTTATTTCAATAAAATCTTAATTCATAATTCATATTCTCTCTCTCTCTCTCTCTCTCTCTCTCTCTCTCTCTCTCTCTCTCTCTCTCTCTCTCTCCCAGAGC